>QTSX02006587.1:0-156511 GCA_014839935.2 Entomophthora muscae
TGTTGCACCGTTTTTGTAGTTTTCAATATAGAAAAAACTTTATTTTGATGTTTCTGATTATTATATTTTCCTATAATACATGTAATTTATGTAGTATCTTTTTTGTGTATTGGATTTTTTTTTTGTTTTTATAATTGGGAAAAAATATTTTATAGTAAAGATAGCTAATTTCATAGTGAATTATATTTGAAGTATATTTTTATGAATTTTTTTTAGTTGACATGTATAATTTTTTATGTTCTTTTTTGAATCTATAATGTCACATTACCCTAAAAAGTATCTTGAAGCTTAATTTTTAAAAAGTAAAATGTTCAGGAAACAGGTTTCTGCTTATTAAAAAAGTGTCAACATTTAGTAGTCTGCATGAGTTAAAACTTAATTATGACTTTTCAATGCTGTTGACATTAAATTATTTTTAATTCTGATTGTAAACATATAGTAAGTTGACTTGTGGAATGAGTTAATTCTGGCGGTTGCCAACTTTTTTAAAAGAGAAATAGATTCAACTAGCCTTTCAGACAATGTGAACCTAAAAAGCCTTTTTGTTGCAGCAGATCTGAATTGATGGTTGTTTTTTTATTAAAGCAGAGATTTATATCAACTCTGGCTCCAATTCTGGAAAAATTGAGGCCAGCCTGAATATTCATAATTCATGCCACACTACATCCACTAGATGTAATTTTTTAGGTCTTATGCTCTGATTAATAAAAAATGAATTTGGTTGTACCTTGATTTTAAAAAATCAAAACATATTTTTTTCAAATTTAAAGTCATTTACAAATTATTATTTAAATTATAAATAAACAATAATTTTAATTGATTATGAGAATTACCACACCCCCTGGTCCCAGTTTGAATTCTACTGGATACCAAGTAGTTAGCCCTGATTTAGGAGGAAAAAACACTTCTCCTCTTGGATCCTTTATATAAATTTTGATTCTCTGTATTAAGGTTATCCACTTTACCATAATAGCTCCAATTGAGATGTCTTAACTTGGGAAAACACCACATTTGGAGGCCTTTTACTACCACAGCCCTAAAGGGTTTCAATTACTCTAACTTATTTTTAATTTTTGAATGGACTTACCTTTTCTTCCAGTATAAATTATAGTGGGCCTTGTATTGTTATGGGGGCTAAATTTACACTGTTTGCCACATTATCTTAACACCTTAAAGCTAGTAATTGGTGATTATATCTGAGTAGATTAAAAAAATTGCCTAGTTTTTTATGTTAAATCAGATTTATTTAGAATTGTTGTGAAATTGAATGAGATAAATATCAGTATTTTTGAAAAAAAGAAAAATAAATTTATTTGTGAAGATTTTGGTCTGTGGTTCTTATTTGAGATTCTAATATTAATATAAAAAAGTAAATTTATTGATATATGATATTTGATAAGATGTTAATTTCAAGATCATGTAATGGTGAAGGAACTTCAAAATTCTGAAAGATTGAGAAAATGTGGGATAAAAATCCAAATGCTGGAACCATTGAGTAGCAAAAAATTCACAACATCAAATAAGTAAGTGTTAAACTCCAAGCAAAGGTACAGTCAAAATGCAAGCTTTAAAAATGAGAACTAAAATTACAAAAGCTAATGATTGAGAAATGCAAACCAGATTTTTCAAATGGAGGATTGGCAAATTAGGTTGGCATACTCCTCAATTTTGGGAGATGAAACCACAAACAACAGCCTGCAACTGGGGAAAGCACTAAAATGGCTATGTATGTTGCAATGGTGCACACAGGAACGTGCACAAACAGAAATGCAATTTCCATGAGTTTTTACTTGCCAGAAATAAATAAAATTGATAACTTTGTAGGTAATTTGGTTTTTATTCAACAACAAAGTAGTTGTGAGCTACAACACAGCTCTAATAGGTGGGATGGGAATGCTAACAATAGCAGGGTAAATTCTAACAACTAACCCTTTAGATGTGACCAAAAACATTCTGATGTCATAACTTGATTTTTGGGCCAAAAACACCAAATTACCTGGTTTTTGGGCCTTAAAAAACAGGTTTTTAGGTCCTGTTTGGAGGTGCACCTGCTTGACCATCCCCACTTCCTGTCAATAGCTTGAATTAGGTCTGTGTAGGTTATCATAGGGCCCATCTTGCTGGCACCTTGTGAGCTTAGGCTGATTGACCATAAAATGATCAGGCTAATCATTGCACACATAGATCTTTATCAGTTACAAACTGTATTATCATCTGGTTATCACTTCATTAAGTGTGGTAATTATACGCTGTATAATCAATAGTCTATTATAATTGATATGGTAGTTATATGCTGTGTAATTGTTAGTTTATTATGATAGATTCAACAATTATACACTTTATTATCACAGATCATCATTCCAATGTGTAGTGATTATATACTGTATATTACTAGTTTATTATAATTGATGTAGCAATTATACACTGTATAAACACTAGCCAATATAGCAATTATCATTGATTACACGCTGTGTAATCAAATAATCATCAATTGTATATCACTCATTCAATCCTACTGGACATTATATCAACTCAGTCTCACCCAGCCTGATAGGTTTATA
This sequence comes from Entomophthora muscae, assembly GCA_014839935.2. NCBI lineage: Eukaryota > Fungi > Entomophthoromycota > Entomophthoromycetes > Entomophthorales > Entomophthoraceae > Entomophthora > Entomophthora muscae. The sequence goes on from QTSX02006587.1 coordinate 2,562, forward strand.
TGAGTATATCAAACAAGTGATGTGCATATGGCTAGTTAATACCAAGTTTGGATCAGCATTACACAGTGTATAATTGGTTCCTTATTGGTTTGGGTCAGCATTACACAGGGATAATCTACAAGTCAATATTAGATTGATTAAGCTATTAAATGGTGTATAATCTCCAATTTGAACTGTCATATTAATAAGCAGAAGGCTCACCAGCCAGAAAAATATCTCTGATTAATCCCTAGAGATAGAAAATAGGAATACCAGAATTCTACCTTCCAATGTAGGAGGACTGAAAAGGGACCATTTCTAAGTGTGAACCAAATATGGCATAGTTTCCTAGCACAATAATAGGCCTGTAAGGATACATCCAATTGATAGCTGCCAGTAGGCTAGCTTAAGAAGAGCGTAGGCTGTAGCTGGAACGCCATGTACGCCTTGCTAAGACCATTAGCAGCACACATGCCAAGGACAATCAACCAGGATAAGCATAGCCAGCAAAGATGGACCTTTTGCAAAGATAGCCACTGAGAACTGTCTGAAAATAAAAGAACAAGGGTTTTTGAATTATATATTGATACAGACTCCCAAAAATGATGAATGTAAGTTATTAGTTACACATGGATAAATTGTAGCTGCTGGCTAGATTGTACTCCAGTCTCAATAAACATAATTATCTTCAAAGTTCTATTATATTGCAGTCTGTAGTGCTCTTGCATAGGATTAGGTAGAGTACATTGGTAAGGCTAACATATATCTGTAGCTTTGAACATACCAGAAATAACCCAAGTTGTTCAACACACCTCCTTTCTGTTGAGTTTTATTGAGGTGAACAATGCCTACCAATATGTCTTTATACATGACAGATCAGCTTTTACTGCTTTATTAAGGGCTATTTTATCAAACTATTATTGAAAAACTTTATTCTATCATATCTCTGCCAGACACTTTTAGCTTCACCTAACACTTTTTTATTGCCTGGCCTCCCCCCTTACTTCTTCCTTTTCCCTAGTTGATTTCAAATTATTAATTAAGTTTTACTTGCCTATTATTTCTTCCAGGGTTTGAACCCAGGACCTTTGCGCTATGAAAGATTGGTTTAGGTATTTAACAATTTAGCTTTTTTTGCTTCAATTTTGACTTGCTTTCCAAGTTTTTTGAATCAGGTTTATCTTTTTTGGTCTCTCTGTTGATCTAGCAATAACACAGCATCATCTGGACTTGGTTTGTCATTTTTACCATAAAGACTAGCCTTTTAACTTATATCTATTTTCTTCACATTATCCCATAGTGTTTAAGGCTCAATTTACAATTTTACTACCATTATCACAAGACAATTTAAACCATCTTTAATTTATTACTTTGCTCCAAACTACATCCAGTCAAATAATTCAAGGTAACAATAAATATATTATGCTTTCACTCTCAACACCAAGGTGAGATTGTTTGACTTGCACCTTAAAAAGGTACTTGGTAGGTACTGAGCTTGCTATTCTTTGCTACCATTTACATTTATTTTATACATGCAATTATTTGTTCATTGGTTTATACAATGATTCCTTTTGATTTCCTTTAAACCAATTAAGCAATTTCTATAATAACACTCAGGATTTGATAGTTAATAGTTTTATTTCCACAGTTGATGCAAGCCAAATCCAGATTTAGAATTTGGTTTTTAAACCAATCTTCAATTGTAAAGACTGTTCTATAATCATTTTCCTAGGGTCAATTAACCATATTGGTCCTCTCTTTACTTTTTATAAATTGCTAGGTACCTTGATAAAATTACTTTTGCAAACTTTACCAACCATTTTAAATTTAAGAAACATAAATACATTATGATTGAAGGCACTAGTTTATAACTATCTTCAAAAGGGCTTCTGACCTTACAGTTTATTTATATAATTAAAGATGTAGTTTAGAGAATATATTGGTTACATATAGCAAATTGTGGGTTAAGTTAGCATATTACAGTTGTGAGATTAGGCTGATTGACCTTAGAAAATCAGTCTAATTTTTGCCTTTAAATTATGATTACACACCGTATAATTACTTATTTAATATATTTTTATTATAAATCATATAGTTGAATTTTTATTAGGATTAATTTCCAATCACACACTGTATAGTTTATGGTTCATCATATAATTATCAACTCTGCACTGTTTAGTAAATGTTAATCAATATCTCTTACTAAATGGACACTGTAATTCTGCCAGCTGATAGAATCAATGAAGCTTGCATCAATTGTGGTTTAGAGACAATCTCAGTCCTATTATCAGTCAAATTAGTGCATTAGTGATTGTGCTCTTCTTTATAAACCATCTCAAATTATTAATTTACATTTCTTAACTATGCCGTAAAATCTATAGCTCAATATCAAATCAAATTATCTATTATACAGTGTATAATCACTAGCTTGAATAGACATTAGTCAGCCTCAGGTGTTCTGTCCAAGTTAGGTACCCTGAAAAGAAATATAAAGAAGAAATAAGAAAATCAGCATTATGTTTTCATAGAAAAAACAAGATTTAGTACATAATTAAGCATTTCCCAAACATTGAAACTCTTCCCAGCACAATAAAAGGCAAGAAAGGTTGAAGCTAACAATTATTTGCCAGTAGGCCAGCTAATGAAGAGCCAAGATGTATCTGGAGCACTATTCACACTATGGAGGGAATGTAGTGAAGAGTGATTCAGGACAGTTAATAGGATCAGTTAGAACCATCAAGAACTGGTTTTCTTTCAGAATTTTTCTTCAGACTTTATAAATGATCAATGTACAGAATTTCAAATTATAAAAAAATACAGAAGTCTAAAAACAAGTTTTTAGTTACCTGGATAGATTGCAGAAGCTAGATAAATCAATCCCAGTTTTTAATAAAGTAACTTTTGGATTTTTATGGGTTATCACAAGAAGGAGATGACTACAAAAAATGTTGAACCAGCTCATCAAAAGAACAGAAATCTTAGTGTGTTAGAAAATAAGACCACTATTGTTTGCAAAGGTAAAACAATGTTTATGGCCTAGAAGCCAAACTATCTTAATGGGTTTTTTAAAAAGAGTGAAATAAAGCTTACAGATTTAGGTTATTAACCTTCAAAAATTATAAGGACCACACTCAAGGTCAATGGCTTAGAGCAATAAATGAAAATCTAAGAGAATTAAAAGCTAAATATGTAAATCCTTGGTAGGCTGACATGATCTCAAAGGATATCTAGGGGTATCTGAGAAATTCTCTGTATTGGAGTCTGGATATTTGGTGACTTTAAAGGAATTGAGTGCCTTTGTAGTTGTTCTTGATGGAGCTTAATTCTTAGAGGCAAGCTTAAAAGAATCCATCCCATCTAAAGTCTCATGACAATGGGAGTTAGGATTATCAGTTATGGCATGAAAGAGGAGCCTGAGTTGTTCATAGAGCCAAGATGTCCACACTGAGATTCAGGATAGATAACATCTTCAACAGTAACAATTACACAGTTAACTTTTATAGTATTGTCTTTAATGTCTTTTAGTATAAGACAGATTCTAATGCATTGGCAAGGTAACTAATGTTGGTAGAAACTTATTAGCTTTGAACTCCCAAACAATGAAAATTTTTCTTCACAGCAGTAGAGCCATTTATATACATTTTCATACAAAAAATGAGAACTAAATGATCCCATAAACTACCTCTCCTAATTAAGTCTTTTAAAGACCTTAAGGCTGTTGTGGTGAAGTCTTGTGAAAACTGAAATTTATGAAATGAGGAATAAAATACCAAATTAACAAAGAATTGGAAATAAAAATAAAAAATGAAAATTGTGACAGAAATATCCAAGCAGAGGCAGAGTTAAAGGCAGCCAAAGAAGACTAGAGCAGAAAAAAGAAGAAAATTGATATACAAAATGTGACTGGATTTTGTAAGTACATAATCTCATAAATTTGTCTGACAATTTCTTTAATCACAAAATTTGGGGGGGGTCTAAATTTAGCATGAAGCCACAGAAACCAATTAATTGAATCCACAAACCATAAGATATTACATGTGCTGTAAGAGAGAAGCAATTCCATCTTTAGGGGATAGTTAACCGCAAACTTATAGATTATATGTTGGTTTTAACATTATAGTATTCATTGAACTACTAAATTAATTATAGCAAATGGGATTTCAATATGGAATTGTGATTTGGTAATGGCATGGTATGGTATGTCTCATTTTTCTTCATCAAATTCCAGAAGTTACTAAAATTTTAGGATGTCATAAATTGATATTGGTGTCAAAAAGACCCAAATTACCTGTTTTTGATGTATTTGAGCCTTTTTATATATATTTATTTTGGCAAGACCCACACATGCTTTGCCACAAAAACTAGTTGTCAATGACTTGGTTTAGGACAGCTGAGTTTTCTATGGGGTTTCTTGGGGCTAGCTGCTTGGGAGCATTCTTAAGAGGGCAGATAATTACATTTAGAATTGCACTATCTGTGATATAATACCGTGTTGTTACCACTGGTTGCACCAATATTGCAGAAATCAATATCAGGTTAATTATGGGGTCTAAATTGCTTATGAATAAAAAGTGCAATTGCTAAGTTCATAAACTAAATTAAGTCTTTTACAATCCACTAAAAATTGATTTCTTGATTTCAATCTTGATTAGTAACTAATCATTATGTATAATGGTATTTTGCTGTGCATCTAAAAAGAAAAGAAAAACAATATAGTAAATTCCTTTTAAAATAATGTTGAGGCTATATATGTTACAGTATAAAGACAGATAGAAGGAATTATACACCCTTGCCGCACTTGAAACCATTACCAAAAAGCTGCTAAACTCTTGAAAGCTCTAGATGAGTTAAATGTTGTCATAGATAAAAAAATGGGTTAAAGCTGGAGTTACCCAGATACCTCTCCAAATTCTGGATCTGCCCCTGTGTTGCAACCAAGTTTCCAGACTCACCTGCTAATGTATCTTACAATACACAGGGGGTGCTTGATGAGTCACCCCTTGACGTGTCTAACGACATGAACCAATCTGATGACAATGTCAAATGGCGGGCACTTCCTCCTAATTAGGAGCGCTACCAATTTGGCCTGCTGATCCCCGCATGAGTTATTCCTTGGCTTCAAACCTTACATGGAACACACCACTATACCACCCCCTTGTGACCTTGTGGCTTTCCCCATATGGTATATTAATTGCAACATTCTACAATAAACAATACCTTGTTCTATTCATTCTTGTCCTTTCTATTGGACTGTTGTCTTCCCCAACTCAAATACTGAATCCTCATTGGTTCAGTTGCAACACCTGCTCTCACCAATTAACTACAATAAATTAGTCATGAGTTTTTTGTTGCCAAAAGAGTATAGCACTCAATCTGCTAGTTGCCAGAATTTTTTTAATTATGATGTCATCAAGTCAAATTTGAAAGCAGGACTCCAAGCTGAAGAAAATATTTGTGCCAACCAATCAGAAGCTGTAACCCCATCCTCTCAAACTCAAATTCCCTTAATACTTCTCCAAATTCCACCAAGAAATTTGTTTCTAGATACTTCACTTACACTTAACAATAAAGGAAGTTTCACAAAATGCTTGAACATTTGGGTCATCTGGCTCCAGTATTTGATAATTGTGTCAGTGGCAGTCCAACTGGACGCTAACTCCTTGGCCAATCCTTGGCCTGCCCTTTATATTTCTTTTATCTAATCTTTATTCTGATTTCCCACTTTGAATGATTTTATTGGCTTCCATTTTGACAACTCTGTTTAGTTACACCTCAAGATGTGCTCAAATGCCCCTGTTTCTCTCAATTTGGCCTCATGCTTCTCAAACAACTGATGGTCTGTCTGTTATGCCCTCATTGATTTTCCCTGAGTAGCGCCGCTTACCATATGACCATTACAATATACTTTAATTTTCATTAGTTTTGTTTTAAATTTTTGCTTATCATATTAGTTCTAAAATTCAGGCAGATATTTTCTCTCTTCAGCAAAAGGAAGTATGCTATAAGTGGTTGTTGAAAGGCTTCAGTGACAGGACAACCTTGCACTCACATACTTATCATCAGAATGGGATCAAATCCCCTGGTCATTTGCTTTCAAAAAATGAATTCTGAAGGACTTATTTAGTTGAATATAGATATTTTTGGAGCTCAATCAGGGTTATAATACAGCCACAAACCTATTTTTAAGAGGGGAAACCCAACCTGATAAATTCTTTATATGTCACAAAAAGAGGTCACATACTTTCAATCTAAGCCCACTACAGTGCCAGAAAAATAAAAAACCTTGTCAAACTACAATAGACATAAGTAGCCCTCTTATATGACATTTGCTATAAAATCCAATTCCTCTTCTCAACATAAACATCCATGTTTTAATTTTTTATTTTTTGGATAAATTACTATATAAAGATAATATTTGTGACATAGAGGTAAATAAAAGAAAGTGATGTAATATTTACAAAATGAAATAGTAGATCTTGAAGTTTATACTTTAGTTATTTGGGAATAAGATTCTTTATTAAAATAAAAAATATAGCTTATAAAGAATTTATTCTCCTGGACATTGTTGTTTATTACAATGTATATTGTACTACTAGAACGTTTCTTTGACAGCAACTAAAGATAGGATAATTCACCTTGGTATGGTTAACCTCTGATTTAATGCTTAATTTTTCTTCTCATTGGCTAAGGCTTGAATCTTTTCCTTGTCTATGGCGTATGAATCTTCTGTGAGTTCAGTGCCCTCTTTTTGAGCGCCTTCTATCACAGCATCAAAAATGGGCTTGGGTTTTTCTTCAACTTCTTCCTCTGTATCCTCATATAAATCATCACTCTCTTCATCTTCTGGATCATCGCCAGTGTAGACTTTATCATCTTCTGAATCATCACCAGTGTAGACTTTATCATCTTCAGACCCGTTTTTCTTTTTTCTTTTATTTCCTTTGATGTTATTAGATATACATGTGTTATTTGCTACCTGATTGATTTTTTCTCATTGGTTTGCTGGCTGGGGCTCCGTTACGTGAGTCTTTAATGCTGGTTGGAGCCGCGTTCTTGTTCGAAGCTCCGACACGAGCGGAGCTTTGGGCTTTAAGAGGCGGTGTGGTGTGGCTTGGATGTGCTGGTGGGCCTTTGGTAGCCATATTAGGGGGGATCTAAAATATTGTTAGATTTTCATTGTGCAACTGGTTACCCTGGGCCTAAGAATTCCTATGGGGGGACCTCTTAGACCTACAGATCTTATTCCCAAAACACATTCGAAGGCTATAGAAGCAAGGGCAACAAGTGCAATAAAAGATCTCATAGCTATTTTGACGTGTTCTGCTGTATTATATATGTTTTTGTATGCAATATTAAGACAAGATTAAATTAAAACACATTTAATAAATATTAAAGTAAAGCGTATTATCAAGCAAAAAGTGTTTCTATTCATACTCTTCTTGCTGAATCATCAGAAAGTGGATGTTAAATAAATCTTATTACAAGCAGCGAAAATCTGGACCTTTTACCTACCACACTTGTTATGCAGATACATCATCTTCCATTTTGGCTGGGTTTCTTGCTTTCAATGGCCTTGATTTAAAATATATTTTATTAAAAATCTTTAATTGATGGGGTAAAAACCAGGAGCCGTATTAATACACAATCCAGTCTTGCAGTTGCATCTAAAGAATGGTTGGATAATTTTAAATGTATGTTGATGTAGTGGCATGTTAAGCACATGATTTTATCATGCGACTACTGGGCTTAGTTCATGTGCTTTATGCAAGGATTAGCAGAGTTATTAGTGTTGCAACTGAACCAATGAGGATTCAGTATTTGGAATTGGGGAAGACAACAGTCCAATAGAAAGGACAGAATAATAAGAACAAGGTGTTGTTTATTGTAGAATATTGTGATTATTATACCATATGGGGAAAGCCACAAGGCCACACAGTGGTGACATTTTGGGAAGTTCCATGTAAGGTTCAAAGCCGAGGAATAACTTGTGCGGGGATCAGCAAGTCAAATTGGCAGCGCTCCTTATTAGGATGAAGTACCTGCCATTTGATATTGCCACCATATTAGTTCATGCGTTAGATACATCAAGGGGTGGCTCATCAAGTGCCCCCTGTGTATTGTAAGATACACCAGCAGACAATTCCGGAAGCTCAGTTGCAACACCCCTCCTTGCCCCCTGCTTGTTGTCAGATACCAAGACCAGAGTCTTTGGAAGGTCTGGGAAGGTCTGGGAAGGTCTGCAGGAACAGCCTTTGTGTGGGGATGGCACGGCAGGGGCACAAGCAATCATGTGAAGTTTCTTGGTATTTCCTTGGGCGTCTTCAAGTTGATAGGTATGATTTTCATAGACCGCGGCTATCTTGAAGGGCCCTAGGTGGTTGGGTTCCAACTTGGCAGACTTGGGGTTGAGGGTGTAGATGGGGTCACTTACGGCGTATCTAGCTTTGAGGTGCTTTGTCCCTCCTGAAATCCACTTTTGTTCAATTTCTCAGGATTTGGCACGCCATTGACCTAGTGATGGAGTTGTTACTAGGGGAGGCTTGTCAGGAACCTTGGACTATAGCTTTCCCTGTTCAACTCCTGTCAGACTGTCAGGCATCCCAAAGGCCAGGGTGCTGGGGCTGAATCATGTGCCCCTGTTGATTCTTGCTTGCAGGATAAGTAGAGCGGTGGGCAGATGTTCAGTCCATGTGGTGTTGGGGTGCTCTTGTGAGAGCTTGGCAATCAGCTGAACCAGTGAGCCATTTAACCGTTCCACGCGTCCATTGGCTTGAGGATGGTAGGGGGTTGTAACTATGTATTGGAGTGCGTTCTTGGCGCAGTATGCCTTCATGACATGCCCAAAAAGTTTGAGGCCGCCATCTGTGATGAGACGTTTGGGTTGCCCAAAGCGGGCCACAATTTCCTTGCCAATAAAAGCAGGTGATGGTGGTGGCGGTGTGGTTGGTTGTTGCCCAGGCCACTGGTCAGCAAGTGAAGTAGTTGATGGCAATGATAATGTACTTCTTTCTCAGTCTGTCTTTGGGAAATGGCCCCACAATGTCAAGGGCCCACTGCTTGAAGGGTTCCATGGCCTTGATGGGCAGGACAGACTTGGGGGTGCAGGTTTGGACATGTTTTTTTTGCACAACACGCATGTCTTGAGGAGGTCCAAGATGTCTTGACGCATGCACGGCCACCAAACCTTCTGTTTCATGATCATAAAGAGGTTACGCCCTCTGATGTGACCCAGGGTTTGGTGGTAGTGCAATATTGTGTCACCTCGTTGTGTGGTGGGAATGTAAGGCGTCTTTTCACCTGTCTCTGCTTGACGGCAGATGTTACCAGCATTGGTGGTGAACTGACTCTTGTTGTCCTTCAACTTGGAGATGGTTACCAAGTTAATGCCTTTGTAGTGAGTTACCTCAGGGCAGAGGTAAAGCATGGGCCAATCCGGATCCAAACCATTGCCCTGGTGATGGACACTACATAGAGTTGTGAAAGGGCGTCAGCTGTGACAAGTTCCTTCCTGGGATTGTACTCAATACGTAACTGGTAAGGGGATAGACTCTCAACCCATCCTGCTTGGCGGCGTGTCAAGTGGGACTGTGTGTTGAAGTACTGAAGTGAATTGTGGTCTGTCAGAATGCGGGGTGGGAAGGTAGCAACACCCAGGTAACAGCGCCATTTCTCAACACAGTGCACAATTGCCGCCAACTCTTTGTCATGGATGGGATAACGTTGTTCCAAGTTGGTAAGTTTCCTGGACTCATATGTCACAGGGAGAAAGATGCTATTGTCAGTTTCTACCCTTAGCACGCCCCCTATGGCCCTGTCAGAGGCATTGGTCTCAAGTTTGTACTGACGGTTTTGATTGGGAAACTGCAGCACTGGCGCTGTTGTGAGTCTTTGCTTCAACATTTCAAAGACTCAATCTCTGGAAGGGGTCCATTGGAAGCGCTGCTTGGTGTTTGGAGCTCAGTGAGAGGCGCAATTAGTTCTCTGTAATTGAAAATGAACTTGCGTATGTAGGCAACCATGCCTAGGAATGTCTGCACCTGGCCCACATCAGTGGGGGGCGGCATGCTGGTGATTGCCTTGATTTTGGCAGGGTCGGGCTTCATCCCTTGGGCAGAGATGGTGTGCCCATGGAAAACCGCTCTGACTTGAGAAACTTGCATTTGGAGGGTTTAGCTTTTAGCTGGGTTTTCTGAAGGGTGTTGAGGACAGCACGGAGGTGTTGGAGGTATGTGATTTAATCTTGACTGAAGACAATAATGTTGTCAAGGTACACAACCACATATTTTCCAATCAGGTCCTCAAATGCTTTGTTCATCAACATGACAAAGGTGGAAGGAGCGTTGGTCATTCCAAAGTTCATGACACAACACTCAAACAACCCGTAGCGCATGTGGAAGGCAGTTTTTGCCTCATCCCCTGGTGCAATGCGGACCTGGTTGTACCCTGCAGTGAGATCAATCTTGCTAAAGATCTTTGCACCTGCAAGTGTATCAAACAGGTTGTCAATCAGCGGCAGGGGGTATTTATTCTTGACTGTCACCTCATTTAGGGTGAGGTAGTCTGTGACCAGACAAAGGGAACCGTTCTTCTTGGCTACAAAGAAGACAGCCACCCCATATGGAGAGAGCAAGGGGCAAATGAAGCCCTTATCAAGCGCGTCCACAAGGTGCTGGTGGAGGGTCTCATCTTCCTTTGGTGTAAGACAGTATAATGGTCATGCTTTAGGTAACAATCCTTGAAGTTGTACAGTGTGATGGATCTCCTGGGGAGGAGGGGCAACTGTGGTAAGTTTGACTCCCTGGTGATTGACTCCCTTAAACTTGACTCCCTGGTAGTTGACACTATAGTAAAAAAGGAATTCAGCTTTTTCCCTGATCAACAACTGGAAATTGACACTTTTTTAATTAACATATCTTGATGTACTGAAAACTTTTAATATAAAAAATTAAGCTTTCAGCTATGGTATACTAAAGTGACCCCAGAGAGCTCAAAAATGCAATAAAACAGTACTCTAATTAATAGAAATAAGCAATTATTTCTCATTTTACTATGTAATTTGCACTCTTCATTATAAAAATATTTTTTATTGCCATAAAAATTAAAATTCCAATGGACCAAAAGTAAACAAAAACACAAAAAATAAAGTTATGCAAAATATGAAGAAATATTAAAATTTATTTGATATAGTTCATATAAGCACAACTGTGGATATCATATGTTTTATTTGGAAATTAACAAAAATTAAGATATTTCACTTACTTTCAACTATAAATATTCATCTCAAACTTACCATGCATACATAGAACAATCCCTGCTATCTAATTAAATTAAAAAACTTAAAAATTAAAACTAAAAACTAAATGATCAAAGCTAATAAGTAAAAATTAAAGTTAAAAAGTTAAAAGTTAAAATCATATAACTGAGCAAGCAAGTAAGCAAGTTTATTCCTCATCATTCTTTCCACGTTTCATTTGGCCCCTTCCAGGAGGGCAGTGGCAATAAGCTCAAGCTGCTACTTAAGCTCAGAGGCCTTGTATTTGTGCTTAGCTACTACCTGGATGGCCTTGGTGAAGAGGGTACAGCAGGTGGTTGGCTTGGTGGGGGGGGACGCGGTTGAAGAGATCTTGGAGCTTGGAGATTGTTTTCTCTTGCTCATGCTGCAGGAGAGAGAAGAACTTATTAAAATTCAGATGAAGCCCAAGGTTAGCTCTAAGATTCTTGTGATAAGCCTCTAATGCCAAAGTGGTCTTCAGCTCCCCGTTGACGGCCACCCGGTACATGTTCCAGCTGGCCTTGGTGAAGGCCTTGCCTTGCCTCTGTGTGACAACCTTCCCAATCCACTGGGGCTTGAAGTACTTAAGGAAGGGCTTGAAATCCAGGTGCTTCACTATGTAGGGATCCTTTGAGAGCACCTCAAACCCCTGCGCAGTATGCTCTGGCTTTAAAAAAGCCAAGGCACTAAATTGTGCCTGCACAAATCTGCAGGTGTCCAAAGTATCCCTCTGGCTCAACCTACTAAGCTCAGTGGGGCCTGCACGTTACAAGCAACTTCTTGGAGGAAGTGGAAGTGGCACCCCTGCACCTCCCCACTAAACAGCTGCTCAAATGCACTGAACTGAGCAGGCTGAAAGTCCATAATGCACACACAAGGTCCAAGAGCTCTTAGCCTTGCCTTTTCCTCTGAGTCCAGGGTGGCTTGGTCCTTTCCAGAGGCAGGTGGGTTGGCGCAGGTGTGGGGGGAGTCTTTTTGGATTTGTCATCATTGGCGGGAGGAAGGAGGGCAATTGCTTGGCAGAGGATGGAGAACACACGGGTATAGATGGCCTTAGTGGCTCCAGGAAGAAGAAGAAACGCGTGTGGATTCACCCAGATGTCAATCTGAGCATGGACCATCCAGAGCTGCTTGAACATCTGGGGGAAAGTGGCAAAGGTACCATCAACTAGCCAGGTTGACGCCCTTTTCAACTCCATCAGGTTCTGCTGAGTTGGGTAGCAGATTATGCGATCCTTGGCAGCAGGCCCGTTGTCATGGAGCAGGAAGCGCTCCCCACTTGAAAGCTGCTTTAAGCTCATGAGTGAGCGTGAGCTCTGAGAGGACGTCTGAAGCCTTGGGGGGAGGGGGGGTTGGCGGCAATACGCTTATTGCTGATGAATTTGACCAACTGTTCCTGTGTTGGTACCAACTTAAGATTGTTGGGTTTGAGATGTTGCAAAGCCTTTATGGCCAGATCAGAAGCCCGGAGATGAGAGGATGTGGGTATTAATTGAACAAGGTACCATTTTAACATCTGAATGATTAGATGATTGGGGGGCTTGCAAGTGTGCTCCCCCTTCTCTGCCGTTACTTGCTCCCAGCCCTCAGTGTTCAACCAGGCCCCACAAGTCTTATCCTCACAGACAAAGTGCTTGCTATTAGTCTGCTGCTTTTGGTTGTTGCAATTGAAGATATAGTTGTCAGCAACATAACCAGGGCCGCCCTTTACAAACATGATTGGGAAGTAACAGGGGAAGCGCTTGGGAACTTTAAACTCTCTGTCCACATTACAGATATTGTGGATAGCCAGTGGATCCCAAGCCACATGACCAGAAGCTTTAAACTTCTTGGAGTAATCCTCTGGCTCATCTTGGGGGTCAGATGAGGAAGGAGGGGAAGAGCCATTGAGAGGGGGAGGGGAAGGATTCTTTGGGGCCTGCTTGGACGCCTCCTTTTTCTTACCATAAGAAGAGGTGGGCTCCTTGGTAGCCTTTAATTTCTTGGTATGTTGCTCCTTGGTGGGCTCAGAGTTGGCCTCTGAGTGATAAAATGAGTGGTTGGTAAGATCACCATCAGATTTATTGGGGGAGGAATTTTTGGGGGAAGATGAAAGGGATGTGAAAGATGAGGGTGGAGGAGAGGAGGAGTAGGAGGAGATGGGGTTGGATTTTTGCCTTTGCAGGCTTCTTGGCACGCTTGGGAGTGGAGGCAGTTTCTTTGGAGCCCTTGGAGGCTTGGGCTGTTGGCTGTTCTTGTTTGATTTTTCTAAAGAAGAGTTTAGCATTGTAAATAATAGAAGTATGAAAGATATGAAACACAGAGGTAAAACAAAGCAAAAGTTAAATAAAAAGTATGCAAATAAAGTTATATTTATCAAGAAAAAAAAAGTAAAAAAGTAAATAGAAGCAAAATAGAAACTCAAAGTATAGATATAAAGGTTAAAACATAGAAAATAAGTGAATTTATTATGAAGCATCAAAGATATTAGGTTCAGCATAACATCTTAGTGTTAAATCAATGTAAAAGTTTAATTGAAAATCAAAAAAATATGAAAATTATATGGAGAGTAGCAGAAAAAGCAGTGGATTTAAATAGCAAAAAAATAAATAAATTATTATGTGGAATTTTTTTATTGAGAGTTGAAAATTCAAAACATAGTAAAGTGTCAAGTTTGGCGCTTTCAATCAGCCAGAAAAAGCTGAATTCTCACTGTCGAGTATGTTGGAGTTGAGCAAAAACATCAAATTTACTGTTTTTTACATATAAAACTTGCTTAAATTTAAAACAGGTTTGAAAGTTAACCCAAAAGCAAGGCAGTTTTGTATGCTTAAAAATTAAAAAAATACAATATAAGTTAAAAAAGTAAATGCGTAGGAAGGTGTTTATTAGTGATAATAATTTGCTGTGAGGAGCTGGGAGTGAATTATTTACCATAGTGTTGGTTAAAACTTTAAGAAGCTCTCTGTACTAATCCCCAAGTTAAAGTGTCAAGTGGGTGAGTGTTGAGTGGCGCTCATAGTGCATCACATATTAATTTAGCCTTAATTCTGAGCCTTTGATTAGTTAAATCCAAAACCAATTGGGTGTCAAATGGATAGAGTCAAACAAAGAAGGTGTTGAGTTTCAGTTTTTTATAAATTACATATGAATTCTCTTAATAAATTTGGCTTAGTTTATGTGGCACCACTTAATCCAAAAACCTGGAAATGACATAATGTAAAACAAGTGATGTATTTGATTAATGTCTATACCAATAAATCCAGTATAATGGTGCTTGGGAGCCTAATCAACAACTATGGACACTAATAATAAAATATAATAGTAAATAATAAATTTTTATATAAGTGCATATTTATTTTATTAATAAAATTAAAATTTGGCTTAAAAAGTGTTGAACTGGTCACTTTTTGGTATAGAGTGTTGAACAAAGGTTTTTTCATTTCTATTAGTAAATTTACTTATAAGTTGCCCCTTAAATTGGTATTTTAGCTAACTGATTTATTAAACAGAGTCAAGTTTAAGTAAATTTAACCTTGGTTTTTGGTTTCAAACCCCTAAATTACTAGTAAAATTAGCTTAAAATTGGTTAAGTCAAAAATACTAATAGATTCACATATGCAGCACTCAACTCCCTGATACTCAACACTTTGTCAAGTACCAGGAAGTCAAGTTTAAGGGAGTTATACTTACCACAGTTGCCGGAGGAGGTAGTTGTTCAAGTGTCTCACTGAATACATCCTTGTACTCCTCAAGGAGTGCGGCAAGCGCTGGTGGTGGTGAGGAGGTCAAGGGGGGACCACAGATGGTTCAGCGCAAATAACTTCAACTGAGCATTAATTAAAGTCTAGTTTTCCCCCTTGAAATTGTACAAGCCTGTCTCTGTTATTCTGACAAACACAGTATCATGAAGTAACTTGCTCATTTCCACAGGGTAAATCTGGAATCCCACCCCATTTTTGTTGAGGGTAATGACAGAGGTATTCCAGTCAATGAGGAACAGTTGTGACAAAGCCAGTCAAGGCCAGCAATTACGTTGTGGCTGAGCCCTGCCATGATTGGCCCAGAGAGCTTAATCTGGATGTTCCCCATTCTCCAAGAGAAGGTACCGTCTTGTAGGTGATTGCAACTCTGCGGGAGTCAGCTACTTGTACTGCCTTGAACGTGCTTGGCACTTGGTCTAATTGTTGCAAGTTGGCAAACACCTGGTCCACCATAGTGTGGTCAGCCCTGGTATCTACCAGTAATTTGTGTGTGTTTTCACAGAAACAGAAGGGGTAAGACAAGTGTGTTACTTTATTTGAGGAGAGGCTTGCTTGCAATACGGGGTTGTCACTGTGGACCTGAAAGACGTCAAGGGTTTTGACCTTGTGTACACTGTAGTCACAGGGGTTCTTTGTATGCAGGGATTGAGAGGAAGGGTCAAGTGGGGTCGTAGGGCCTCTTGTTGCTACAACCCCCAGGCTTTTCCTGGATCCTCAATTTGCGCAAGCTGGAGCTCTCCCTTGCAGGGGCGTTTAGTCTCATTATCCTGCTGACAGGGCTGGTGGCAGCCCACCTGATTGTGGCCATTGCCAGGTGTTGTACGTGGTTGGGGTGGGGCATCACTGTTACGGCAGAAGCTCATTGAGGCCTGTTTGTTAGCCTCCACAATGGCCTTATAGCAGTCATTGATGGAGGTGCAGCAACCTACAGGGACCCACTTGCAGATATGGGGTTTTAACCCATTGACAATGAGGGTGAGTAGCATTGCATTTCCGTCAGTCACGGCTTCAGGGGCGGCAGCAAGGTACTCAGAAACGGAGCCAGTTTGTTTGATTGCTAGAAGAGGGGTCCCCACAACAATGGGGGAGAAGGTTTTGCTGTAGCAGGATTTGGCGGCGTCTCAGAATGCTGCCCAGGTAACGTCAAGTTCTTGACTGGCCCAGTTGGTGAACCACACAGCGGCAAGCCCCGTGAGGCAACCAGATGCAGTGGCAACCCGCATGGGCTCAGGAACCTGACAGATATGGAGGCGGGTTTCAGTAAATCGGAGCAAACTGACAATGTCAGCCCCTTTGACGCCACCAGCAAAGGATTCTAGCTGAAGGTTGAGCATGCTTTGGGACAGGTCTGACTGGGGTGGGGTGATGCTGGCGTCACACTGCCCAAGGCAGAGCCAATTGTACACACTGGTGAGAACTAGCTGGTCTTGATAGATGATGTACCTGTCAGGGATGTCCCCCTTGGGGATTGGCCAGAAGGTCTTTGTTGAGGAGTAGCTATACAGCCCATACTATGTCCTTTCTTGGGGGAATTTAGTTTTAAGTAGGTCGTAAACCTACCGCTGCTACCACTGTTGCAACTGAACTAATGAGGATTTAGTATTTGGAATTGGGGAAGACAACAGTCCAATAGAAAGGACAGAATAATAAGAACAAGTTGTTGTTTATTGTAGCTTATTGTGATTAATATACCATATGGGGAAAGCCACAAGGCCACACGGGGGTGACATTGTGGGAAGTTCCATGTAAGGTTCAAAGCCAAGGAATAACTCGTGCGGGGATCAGCAAGTCAAATTGGCAGCACTCCTAATTAGGATGAAGTACCTTTCATTTGATATTGTCACCATATTGGTTCATGTTGTTAGATATGTCAAGGGAAAGCTCATTGAGCGCCCCCTGTGTATTGTAAGATACGTTAGCAGGCGAGTCTGGAAGCTCGGTTGCAACATTAGGATGATTTATTAGGATGATATAATTTCTAAGCAACAAAAGTGATTAATTCCTGATTATATATATTTTGATAAATATTATTGACTTTAAATCATGAATAAATTAATTTATTTAATATTTTTATCATTTTTAAAAAAAATAAAATTAAAGTGTATTTTATGTTTATCTGTTTTTATTTCTCGGATTATTGTTCTATAAGGTGATAGTTTGTTGACAAAGTCATGTTATTTATCCACTCGGGTTATATCTCCTACCAGTGCAGATTGTAAATGAAGATAGAAGTTTAGAAGCATAGGCCCATTTTTAAGAAGTCACAATTTGTTTCCTCTGATTAATGGGAGCTATCAAACTGATACCCCCAATAAATAAATAAATGTGGGGTTTTTAAAAATGGATCAACTCCGCAGAATCCTGTTCAACATTCGAATTCGTGGTGTGGCTATCATTCTTGGATCATGCCGATCATATAACAATAAAATATATATCATTTAACAGCTTATCAACTACTATTTTTTAATTTTTACGCGATAAAATCACTCTATTTAACTGCATCTGCAAAGTAATCAGGGTATTTTATGATCTTGTCTTGTTTGTTCAGCTGAAGGAATTAACATCGATGTAGCTTATGGTGCGCAGGAAGATATTCTGTCAATTATTTTCCATCAGCCAATTCTTTGTCAAACTTCGCACAACTATATTCTTCATAAGAGCTTTTGAAGCTACACAACAAATGAAAAATTTAATCATACTGTATTTACTAATACCACTTATGATATACACACATAATCTTTTAAAATAATTACTTTTATATATTTAGCAAGTTTAATTTTGAATTTTTACCTTTTTAAAAGCTAACTATATAAAATTTCTTGTTAGATAAGAAATATGGGCATTAAAGGGCTTAAATAATGCTTTTTATATAACGGGTTTCTTTGGTTTATTATTTTTATATTTTTATGTTTGCAAAGTTTAATATATATGAAATAAATTTTATTGAATCAGACTTGACAGAAAATCAATCAGCAGAAAAATAATTGACTGATTAAGCTCCTGACCCAGTTTACTCTGCATCTGACATTCCATTTTTTAAAGAGTTTTAATATACACCTAGTCTCTTAAATCATGTGTTCCTAGAGAGTATCTAGTGTTTCAGCAGATATTAAGTGTGGCTACTTTTAATAAAGCACTCAATCTGACCATATCTACTTCTGTTCCATAAAAATTAGAGCTGACCTGAACCTTCCAGATTTGGAGAAAACTTCATTATTAGATGCAAATTGATTCCAGGATATATTATTTGTACATATTTTTCATAGCTATGGTGTTAATTACCAAAAAATGAGATTTAAGCAAGAAAAACTGAGATTTAAGCAAAAAAAACTGAGATTTAAACAAAAACAACTCAGATGTAGACAAAATAAAAGTGAACCAAAATCCAAATTAATCAATATAATTAATTAACTTTAATTTTGTCTTCATCTAAGTTATTTTTTCTTGAATCTCATTTTTGTTGCTTATCAACATAACTTTGAAACCTACTGTATTAATATTACTATGAATTTGCTTTTACCTCAATCTCTAAAGTTAATCAAAACAACAAAATTTCAAATATAAGGCCATTTTACAAATTAAAAATTATGTAAAGTATATGAAAATAAGCCTTTAATTAACTATTATGATAACCACTGTTGTGTCCTGAGGTGCAGCACAGATACACAACGGGGAATCCTAACCTTAGGAATGAATTTGTACTATATCAGTTAGAATGGTAGGGAAGGCTATGTGATTACCTTTTGGCACTGATTGAGTAATACTATTATACATGGCTAGAGAGGCGCCAAATTACTTGGAGACACAAAGACAAAAAATTTGAATAGAACTTAATTTTTATTGGTGAATAGTAAATAGAATATATAGAAGTTGACAATACCACAAAACACTACCAGGATGGTAGGACCACTTGCCACAGATTTGTGTGGGGAAAGTGAGTTGTGCAGAATTAGGAAACCAAACAATTGAATTTCCCAACTTGGAGTCAGACCCATTTCAAGAAGCAAAAGCAAAAGAGAGAGATTTTTCTACAAAATAACCCATTGAAGGCAAAATTGAAGCATGGTGAATGGTGGAATTCATGACATTGCCCCCTCTAGATTAGCGTTAGAGGGTAGTGCTTGTGGAGGAACTTGGCATTCACTCAGGCAAACAGTCAACCACTAGAGAGGAGTTTCACAGTGTATTCTGACCCTTGTTTGAAGGTAACTTCTAGAGGTTCAACCCACAAGGTATCTAACTTGTGAGTGTGTCTTACTACTCTATGCTGATAGTAAAGGATGTGGTCCCCAATGCTGAACTCAGGCAGGGGAGATCATCCAGCATTGTTGGGAGAGAGCTCAAGCATCTTGGTTTTATACGCAGAAGTGTATACAGTAGCCTGTACATCAATGATGCGGTTGACTAGATCTTTGATATGGTCATCAGGGTTCAGGGCCTTATCAGAGGAGATTGGGGGCCCCCAAGAGCAACGGGGTGGTGGCTTCACAACCATACAACATAGCAAAAGGGGAATACCTGGTGACACAATGCTTGCTAAGGCAATAGACAAAGAGAGCAGCGGGTAAGTATAGATCCCAGTTGGCAGCGTCAGAGTAAGTGAGTTTCCTCATGATCAAAACCAGAGTTGAATTTGCGTGCTCAACTGCCCCATTGGTGGAAGGATTATAGGGGGCAGAGAAAGACTGGTGAGACCCCAAGGCTTCAACAACAGAGGTAACAACTTTGCATTGAAGTTAGTTCCATTTTCAGACCACAACACTTGAGGGCAGCCCTGGCAGTAGAATACGTCTTGCAACAGAAAGGCAGAAGTTGTCTTAGCAGTGATGTCCTTAGTAGGACAAGCTTCTACCCACTTGCTGAAGTGATCAACAGCAATTAGGATAAAGCAATAACCAGAGCAGGAGCGTGGAGAGGCACTAAAGCGCCAATGCTGACAGTGTGGAATGTGTATTGAGGGAGAACTAGCTTGAACTTGGGAGTGGCAGCTCAAGGTTTCTGGAGCTGGCAATAGTGGCAACTAGCTATGACGTCTGGAATCAGCAGGCAGAGGTTCTCCCATAAATAATTTTTCTTGAGCCACTCATAAGTCTTGGCAATGCCTCCATGTCCCGTCTCCTTACAAGCTTGTAGCACCAACAAAAGGCAAATACTAGGTTGTACATAAGGCAGGTATTGGTTCTGCACTTTTTTGAAAAGCTGGTTATTGCAAATGAGTGTGTCTTTGGATAGTTTGGACAGGTAAATTCAAACTTCTTATGTCTTGCTCTCCCAAGAGAAAGGATATACAATTAACTCATACAGTCAATCAGCCTCAGCAGGGTGTAGAGCAAGGATAGGCATTCTGGATAAACCATCTACATTATGATATTGAATACCAGGACAATGTAGCACAGTGAATTGTTCTTTGAAGGCAGAGAGCCCATCTAGATAGTTGTCCTTCTGGTTCCTTAAGCTGTTGTAGCCACTTAAGCAAAGTGTGATCAGTGCACAGTGAAATAAAGCCATATACATAATGGAGGAACTGTTTGACTGCATGCAACACAGCAAGGAACTCTTTTTTCTGTGACACTGTAATTCTTCTTGTGCTTATTTAGAACACAAGAAGTATAAGCTATAGGATGATACACACCCTCATCATCTAGTTGGGCCAATATGGTTCCAATAGCCAGGTCACTAGCATCAGTGTAAAGGATGAATTTCTTATTGTAGTCAGGATACACTAGGATTAGTGCCTCTTTGAGTTTTTGCTTAAGGGTTTCAAAGGCTTGCAGCTGACTGGCAGTTCATTCAAAAGGGACATTATGTAACAGCTGGACCAAAGGTTTGCTTGTATTGGCAAAGTCAGGGATGAACTGTCTGTGGTAACAAATCATGCCCAGAAAGACGCGTATTTCTTGCAGGTTGGTGGATGGAAGCATTTTATTAATGGCCTCAACTTTCTTGGTCATTGGGCAAATCCCTGTCTGGGTGGCCTCATGGCCCAAGAATTCAAGGTGTTCCTTGAAGAAAGCACACTTATATGGTTTCAGTTTAAGGCCAGCCTCTCAAATCTTTACAAACACTTCTTTAAGGTGATCCAGGTAATCTTTAAAGGTAGAACTGAAGACTTTTATATCATTCAAGTACACTAGGACACATGAGAGCTTCAAATCACGGAGGATGGAATCCATGTCTTGTTGGAAGGTAGCTGAGTGCATTGCAGAGTCCTTGCAGCATGCATGTAGTCTCAAAAAGCCCTTTGGAAGTGATGAGTGTGGCCTTCTGTCTATCCTCAGGAGAGAGATCAACTTTCCAGTACCCTGATGCTAGATCCATAGCAGAGAAGAACTTAGAGCCTCCAAGGCAGCTAAGAGCATCATTAATACGCAGCAGGGGGCAAGAATCCTTTTTGGTTAAGGAGTTCAATGTTCATTAGTCCATCACAATACAATGACCCCCATCCTTCTTCTTTAAGATGAGTAGCGGGGATGCCCAAGAACTTTGGGAAGGTGCCAGCAGCCCAGCGTCCAACAGTTGTTTGAGCTCTTTAGATACCTGGGCGTCCTCTACACAGCTGCGGCAATATGATTTAGCACGGAAGGGAGGAGCGTTGCCAGTGTCAATCTGATGGATAACGCCTTTGGCTAACCCATAGTTGGTACTGTCCTTTGCAAATATGTTGGAAAACTGATCTAGAAAATCAAGCCCCTCCTTCTGTTGGACTGGGGATAGCTGCAGGAATCTTGTCCCTTGAACAAGGATAGGACTTGGGGTTTTTCTTCAGGTAAATTAAAATCCTGGAACGTACCAATGGGATGTAGCAATAAGACATCAGGAATTCAGCAACTTGCCATAGCCAACAAACTGCCCTCTATACACATGCATGGGGAGACAGATAAGTTGGCAACCAGCAACTGAACAGGGTCTTTATAAGAGACATCCAGGATTCCCAGGCAGAGGTAGGGTTTGTTGCAGCCTAGCAAGGGAGGAGAGTATAACTCTAGGAAAGTGACTCTCAGAAAACTCATATGATACCTGGGAGTCTAGGATAGCTTGAGATCCAGAGGGAATGTTACAGCAGACCTGGACAGGAGAGAAATCCCCTCAGACGCTGGGCAAGCTATATGAGGAATCTTTATGTTAGACAAATGGGTATGGTATTTTAGGGTGAAAACACCAGTGTGATATTCTAAGGCACACATCTTGAGGTGTTTCCTGGGGACTTTGACAAGCTCTTCAAAGATCAGAGGGGCTTTTCACCCTAAGAAAGAGAGGTAGTCATCCTTCAAGTTGATGATACCATTATATTCCCTAATGAACTGAATATCAAATAGGAGATTGTAACTCTCATTTTCTAAGACAACAGCAGGCGCAGCTAAGAGTAGCTAGCCAAACTGCATGGGAAAAGCAGAATAAGCCCCTATAGCGCAAGTCATGGATAGCCCAGCTATACCATACAACTGATAATAGTTAAGGTCAGGGGAGAGCTTGAGCTTTTTGACAAGTTTAGAGGAGACAACATTGACAGGAGATCCAGTGTCCAAGACGGTCTTAATTTTCACCTTTTGGATGGATATTCCCACCTGAGTGGTAGTATAACCAAAGGTTGGAAGGACAGCCAGGATGTTTTAATATTCTGCTAGTTCTTTGTCCCAGTTTTCAATCATGCATCTCAAGCCTGGAAACTCCCTATAGACAGTCTGGAGAGCAAACAAGACCAAAACATTCTTGTATACAGCATCAGCAACCTCAAAAGCTTCCTCAGACAACTCTACAGCACAGAAGACCTCTTAGATTGGGTGAGGTATGGGCAAGAGACAACCTCTTTGACTTCAGAAAAAGGCTTGGCAGTTGTTGTAGTTTTCCCAGAGCGTTACTTATAAGAGACCACAATGGTTTCAGGGACAGCAAGAACTGAATACCCATAGGTGTTGGGATCATCAACGTCTAAATCATCCATATCAGAGTTGTCAGAGATGTTATGGAACAGCAGCAGAATGGGAGGAGCCTTAGTGTCAGCTAGCTCAGAGTCAGCTATAGAGGGGGGAATTGAAGGAGACTGGGAAGATTTGTCAACCAAAAGCGTCTCTGCCTCTAGGTTGACTGTTATTTTCCTGCCTGCTCCTTGGGATCAGCTTCTTCAACCCAGGGATTGGTGCAGACTTGAGAATGGTGACCTATCTGGCCACAGTTGTGGCAACCTTGGCGCCTAGGAGGATTTTGTAAGTTCATGGTGAGGATATGAGGGCCACAGGAAGACAAACCAGAATTAGAGGTGGCACAATTCTTCCTCAAAACCACCCCAGAATGGGTAAGGTGCATATTCTGCAATAACGTCTTTATGCTCTTCATAGAAGAAAGCATGGCCTTATGGGATCTTAAGTGAAGTCAAAGGAGCTGGTTCACCTTGAGGGCTTGAGCATAAGCCATGTAAGCTTCATGAGCCGTCAATTATCAGCTTGTTATCAGTTGCTGTCCTTCCATGTAGAATATGTCTGCAAATTCATCTAGAGTCTTCTTAGTTTTGAAAGCAATGTGCATGAAGGCGTCCTTATTCACTTATGAACTAAGGTCACCACCAAATTTGTCAATCAGAAGCTGTTCCATGTCTTCCCAAGTCTCATTGGTGGGCAACTCTGGCACTACTACCTCTTGGTAGGTTGGGTGCAGGCAGGTTAGAATGTGTTTCTTCTTGACCTCATCAAGGGCTCTTCTTGTGGCAATTTTGTATATAGTTGGGAAAACTGCAATGGTAGAAGTCTTGGGGTCAAAGACTTGCTTAAAGGTAGGTTTGAAGTGTTCTTTGGGAGTTGAACCACTGTCAAAACAGCAGGCTCAAACTGCCAGCAAGTCTCCAAGAAAGCAGGTTTGTAACCCGCAATCCAATTACCTGGCCACTTGAAGCCAGACTAGGAAGTCAACTCAAATTGCTAAGTCCAACAACATGAACAAATGATGATCCCTTATGATGGATACCTTGTTTTGGCGCTTGACTCATTACCAGGATCAAGCCACCCCCTTCACCATCCAACCGTGTGATTAACACAATCATGTTTCTGTTATCCTTGATTCACAATGACTATATAATCACTATCTCTCAATAAAGATTATTATCCAGTTTCTAAATATTTTTCCCCTTGTAACTCTGCTAAAACAGCACAGTTACAACATTGGTAGCACAGGTAGGTTCTCCATCCTACCTCATCTTGTAAAATTCCGCCTGTTACCTGTATTTACTGCGGCCAACAAATCCTTGACAGAATCATGTCTGGCCTTCTGCTGGACTGGACCCTGTACACCCCTGGTACTGAGAAACCTGATGGCTTTGTCCTGTACCAGAAAACGGTGATTCCACTACCAGCCTTCAACGCCATGTCTGCACAAGGGTTCTTTCATATGGCTGCCACCATTCCGCAACCAACCAACAAAAACACCATGCCTGCCTATGTAGCCCAAAGACTTTGAAGCGCTGCCTTGGAACCTTTTTCTGGGGCCAACAACAACAATTCTGCCACATGGATCTGGTCTGCCCAGAGCAAGCTGGCCCAGATGGAATGCCTGCAGAAATTTTGGATTGCAGAAATCTCCATCTGACTGACCCACAACGCTGGCACCTGGTGCAACAAGTGGCACAAAGAACACACCAAGAAGAACTGGGATATCTTCAAACAAGACTTCTTGGCAAGGCGTGTGCTTAAGGACACAGCGCTCATGATCATATGCCAAGTAAAGAACTTAACCCAGACAGGCACTGTGAAGGAACTCACCCGCACTTACAAGGAACTCTGACTTTGTGCACCTTCAGACATGGCCTTTGATACCCCAGCCACACACCTCATGTACTATGACACCCTTAAATTGCATGTAATGAGACACTTGAACCTGGACCAGGTGACCAACCTGCAAAGCCTGTACTGCAAGGTGGAGAAAGCGGAACAAACATCAAACACTCTCCATAAGGCACAAACTGGAAAACAAGAGAGGCCCAAGGATTCTCACACAGGCGGGCACTCCACTTGACCACCCCCTGGAAGCAACAGGAATAACACCAACCATAAACCCACAGGTTCAAATGAACATGGAAGTGGGAACAATGGCCAGTCAAATTGTACCCATTTCTGTATCACTGCCACACAAGGCAATCAAGACAAGGGAAAACCCCGGGGAGAGCATTAAGAAAGCCAAGCTCTCCTCACACAAATCCTGACTTGCCCAACAATGAGTGACAACCTGAGGACGTGGACCAATGCCCAATGATCCAAGTACCCTTGGAGGACCCAGTACTGTACACCATTGCCAGACATCCCAATAAACTAATGTCCTATCATTTCTGTTTTTGCAGTTACACAGGCTTGGCACTCCTGGACTCAGGCGCAGATTGAACCCTAGTCAACAGCAGCTTTGTGGACAAATTCAAGCTAGCCAATAATCCTTTGCAGATTAAAAACGTGGTTTTAGCTGATGAACATCACATTGCCGTGACAAGGGAAGCCGCCCTCTTCTTTGTCATGCTCAAGAATCTACACTCCGCCATACAAGGTCCTGTCATTGACTTCCCAAAGTTTGACATTGTACTGGGGTTGGATTGGTTGTGAAAAAACAATCCTCAGTAGACTGGGTGACCTCAGTGTTGACCATCAAGCGTGAAGGTGTCAACCACCAGATCTATCCTGACTCAGTGGACCAACTCCTACACAACCATGTATTTGTGTGCATCACAGAGACCCTGGACAAAAAAGAAAACCTGAAGGCAACTGACTGGGACTCCTGCCAGTACAAGATCATACACTTCAAAGATCACCAGGATACCTCCACACCTCAGGATTGCAAAATTGTGGCCCACCATCCAGAAATCTTCAAGGAGGCTCTACCAGGACTACCACCTGAGAAGTACATACAACACTCCATCCAACCCAAAGGAGCCATACCTAAGGCACAACCCATCTACCAACTCACCCCAAACAAAGGTGACACCCTATATGCTTACCTCAAGGAGGCGCTTGAGAAAGGACTTATCCACTCCTCACAGTTTCTCTTTGGTGCTGCTGTAGTCTTTGTTGCAATGAAAGATGGTACTCTTCAATTTGTCACGGATTATTGAGCCTCCAACAAAGTCACTATCAAGAATTGCTACCCACTTCCACTCATTGACAAACTCTTTGATGCCCTGGGTGGAACAATTGTCTTTTCCAAGATTGACCTAACAGCAGGGTACAATAAAATCCATATCAAGGAGGAAGATATACCCAAAGCAGCCTTCTGCACCAAATACAGATCATATGAGTGTGCTGTGATCAATTTTGGAATGATAAATGCACCATCAATCTTTATTACCTTCATTATGAGGTTTTCGCCCCTCACATTGGCAAGAACTCTATAGTGTACCTAGACAATATCATTGTATACAGCTCCTCATTGGAACAACACCATAAGGACCTGGGGGCAGTCTTTGCCACCCTAGCACAACACAAGCTGTTAGCCAAACCCTCAAAACGACAATTCTTTCAGGAACAATTTCCCTTCCTGGGACACATTGTCTCAAAAGATGGCATCAAACCTGATGATCAGAAAATCCAGGCCATATGTAAGATGCCGCCACCAAAGGATAAGTCTGAGCTTTGTACATTCCTGGAAATGATTGCCTACATCTGCTGCTTCATCCCTGACTGCAGTGTCCTGACCACTCCCTTATCAGCTATAACTGGGGCCAAATCAGAGTTTATATGGACCCCCCCCCAAAAGATACCTTTGTTTTTGGCGCCTGAAGGAGTAACTGACAACTGCACCCATCCTCCAGTACCCCAAACAAGATTGAAAGTACCAAATGGAGACATATGCCTCTGATGCCTCCATTGGAGGCGTTTTACAAATCAAAAACAATAATGATGACTTCCTGCCCATAGCCTACAAATCACAAAAACTGACAGACAGCAAGTGTCAATACCCAATCCATGACAAAGAATTGCTGGCAATTATGCACTGCCTAGTCAAGTGGTGTTGTTACCTAGAACAGCAGGAAGAATTCATGGCATTGACCAACCATAAGTTGCTTATATATTTCAAACCCCAAGAAAATCTATCCCACTAACAGGCCTTCTGGATGGAACTCCTAGAGAGATTCAATATGCTCATACAATATAAGCCTGGTCCAGAACTTGCCATGGCAGACACACTATTGTGCCTGTACGTCAGAGCTACTAGGGGAGAGAATGGGCTTGACCCAGACTGGCTTATCCTGGTACTCCAAACAAAGGAAGAGTGTTTCCCTCCTGGCACCACTGACATTACAAAAGAGACAGTCATCAAGAACAAAAATCTATTTGAAAAGGTGTACAGGACCTTACACTGTAAAATGACTGATGGAATCACCATACCTTATATTCCTACACATCAACATGTAGATACTATACTATGTTACCACAGAGACCTAGGACATATCAAAAGCCACAACCTCTACAAGTTCCTTAAACACAAATCATGGTTGCCAACCCTGTACTAAGATGTTCAGGAGGTCTTAGAACAATTCAAAGTATGCAAGAAGTTTCCAAGAAGCAAAACCCCACCAAATTCAGTACTATCTATCCACACGCAACTACCCTTCAAGGTGTGGGCCTTAGACATCCTAGATCACATGCCAGGAAAACATAACAATAAGAAGTACATCATCATTGCAATAGACTTTGCTACACAATGGCCAGTAGCACAAGCAGTAAAGACACATACTGGTAACAATGTACGGCAATTCATAGGAAAAGAAATCATCAGAAAGTTTGGAAAGTCAGAACTCATGATAACCAACGGGGGTAAAGAATTGACCTCTGAAGACACCAATGTATACCTCACCAAGAGTGGGGTCAAGCACACCATGACAACACCTTACCACCCTCAGGCCAATGGATATGTGGAGTGGCTAAATGACAGCCTTGTGCAGGCCTTGGCCAAGCTCACCGCTGGGAGATCTGATGTGACAGTCCACATGTTTGGTGGTTTTCAGGTGGGGCTAATGTTGACCAAGAAAAAGTTTGGTTGTTTGTTGCAGGTAGAGGCCTAGTAGGGAATGATGGCTACTAGGGATGGTAAGGCCTAGCTAGTAGGCGTAAAGACTACTAGAGGCAGATGTTGCCTCCACCCAGCAGAAGATATTGGCTGCTATGGGCTAGAGGTCCTCACCCAGCAGGGAACTGTGACTGCTAGGGGTGAGGAATGAGATAGCTCAGCAGGAAAATTTAGCTGCTTGGGGTGGGGAGTGATCCAGCCTGGTGGCTAGCGTGTGCTATACAGTAGTTTTTAAAGTTACAGCAACAAAAAAAATGAACTCAGAATTAAGAAATTTTGAAAATAAATGAATTTATATTGATTCAAATAGATTTGGGTTCATTTCAATTTTGCTTAAATCTGATTTCATTTTTTTGTTGCCATAGCTTTTAAAACTACTGTACAGGCTGGATGTTGTTTAGACCTTGGCAGGTAATGCAGGCTGCCAGGGTAGGAAAGTTTTTGGACCTCTGACAGTTAAATGGGCTGCCAGAGAGGGGAGGAGCTCTGAGGGCTCTACGTACCCTGATACGCTTACAGGAGGTCTGTGAGCAAGCATCCTACCTAACAAACTTATAGGGTGTCCTTGTTTATGCCTCTATGAAAGCTTTTGGGGAGAGCCCATAGTGAGCATTGGAGGGTATAGATTTACTTTGAGGTGTCACCAAGGTGGTTTGCTTGGGGAAGCAAGCTGCAGAACTTGGTGTGATCCAGCCTCTGGGAAGTAGAGCTGATTACTTTGCAACTGAAAGCCCAGAATTAATCATCTGGGTGAGTAAAAACAACAACATAGGCTGTGAGGATCTATGGTTGGATGGCCTAAGTGGAATGCCACTTGCAAGGGCCCAGTCAACCGCCAGTTTAGTGTAGACTCATGCCTGGATCTACAGGTTCTGGTAACAGGGACTGAGATAAAGAACCAAGGTGGTTCACAGAATCAGAAGAGAAGACTAGTGAGAGAAACTGTTTGATCACAGAGAAGGCTAGTTGAAGGACTTTTGGTTCATATTGAAGTTTGGAACCAAGATAGTTCCTAGTGAGTATAAGTGGAAGAGCTCAAAAATCATGATGCAGAAGTAACTGGTCATGATAAAGGAGTAGCCAGAGGACTGATAGGCTGTTTAAAGACTGGAAAAGAGCTGTTCTTTGAACTAAGATGGACTGTTTGCTGGTTAAGCTGAAGAGCTGGAAGATGTGGTTGAAGAGCTGGCTGAAGAACCCAAAGATGATGGTGAAGAACTAGTGGTCCAGAGAAATGAGCCAGAATTTTGCTGAATTAATTTTCAAAAGTGGGAACATGTAGAATGAGCCTTGGTTTAGTAGTAAAATTAAGAAGAAATGTGGATAGAATTGTGGTAAGATATTTATTTATTAAGTTCCTAGGATAAATGAAGGTATGTTGCTATGAGAGCTGGATACAAAGTTGTTTTGGTGGGATGTTTTCCTTGGATTTTACAAGATTTGTAAATATATGGGGGAAACGTTGAAGAGGTCCAAAAAGAACAGTTCAAATAGCATTCTACTATTTAAATTAGTCAGGTTGAATGCAGGGAAGACTGGTGCCGGAATAATGGATTGGTTAACGCTTTGGTGCGCAAAGAGTTGTCAATTTGAGCGGTTTGAGCAATGGAAACTGATTTCTTAGTTGGATCCTGGTGGAACTTCAGAAATTGTCTATTTCTGCGCTCTGCATTCATTGGTTGAGTTCTGGAAGGTTTCCTGAGGAAAATCATTGGTTGGAAGCCAAAAGCTTAAAGTATAAGCAAGGGAATAGTTAATTAATACTTTAAGCTTTTGAGAAAGTAAGTATGTAAGCTTAAGTTATTATAGGAAAAGTGAGCGGCAATGGTTTAAGCTTCTGAAGAGAGCCATTTTGAAGGCAAAACCGTTGGGAAAAGGACACTATAAGAAGGTGGCTGCTGGAAAGTTACAGGGTCTTTTTGAGGTCTTTCCGGGTCTTTTTAGAGCTCTTTCCTAGGCCTTTTGAGTTTAGCCAAGAGGTTTTTGGAAGCCTTTTGATCACCAGCAGGGGATTTGTTGTACTTATACAAGTGGAATAACAAGGCCACTGGAGCTATAAAGAGAGCTGAAGCCCACAATAACAGAGCAGGAGCCCAAGAATAAGAATCTGGATCTTAAGCGCGGCGCCAGAGTCCAAGTTTAAGGAGCAGGAGTCCAAGACTCAGGTGCAGGAGTCCAAGACCAAGTACAAGGAGTCCCTAGATATTGTTAGAGGACTTCAAGTATTGGCGAATCCATATTGTTTCATTGATCCACCGGACCATAAACCAGAAGGTTTCTAAGGGGATCTTCCTTCTGAGAGTGAATAAAAGCCCATTTCAACCCCTATACATATTTCTGAGATACATTTTCCCTTACTAGAGGATGAAAACCCCTTCCAGCTGGTCCCTGGCTACAATCCAGGACACACTTTGGGGACTGGTGGACAGGAACCCCACACCTGAGGACTGGTATAAGCAGCTACCAACTTCACTACTTGTATGCCAAACTTGTGTGAACAGATCCACCGGGAAAAGCCCTTTCAAGTTGGTATATAGCACACAGCCCAATATCACCAAGCATTATAAGGATCCAAGCTGGAAATTTTGAGCAATGTTCCTCCTTGCTAAGACCCCCAGATCATAGAGACCAATGGTGATCAAGCAGAGAGAGAAAACAAGCGTCTACAAAAGACATTTATCCCCATCCAAAACAGACATGAGGTCAGTGACAAAGTTTGGGTCATGAACATTGACAAAAGTAAACTACAACCCAAAAAAGTAGGACCTGTCATAATCCTAAAGGTAAACAAAAACAACACTTACCTAGTTCAAGGACTTGGTAAACATAGACAAGATAAGATTTTACATCATGATTGAGTGAGACCCTGTAAGGCCTGGCAAAAACAACAAGAAACCATCTTGCCAGCAACCAAACAACTGCTAGTCCAGTAAAGCACCCAGGCTCCTGACAACCTCCCTTATAGTCCATCTCCTGAGGAGGCTAACCTTCAGCCAAGGGGGTGTCAAAACAGCAGGCTCAACCCGCCAGCAAGGTTCCAACTAAGCAGGTTTATGACCTGCAAACCAATCTTCCAGTTACCTGTAGCCAAAATAGGAAGTCAACTCAAATATTAAATCCATCAACATGAACAGATGATGATCCCTCACAGCAAATACCTGGCTTTGGTGCTTGACCCATTACTAGTATCAAGCCACCCCTTTCACCATCCAACCATGTGATCAACACAATCATGTTCATGTTATTTATTGATTCACAATAACTACATAATCACCATCTCTCAATAAAGATTATTATCTAGTTTCTAAATATTTTTTCCCTTGTAACTCTGCTAAAACAGCATAATTTTAATAACTCTATTAGACAACAGGGTTAAAAAGACTTGTTGTCTCAAGAGGGCAGCAATAGTGAAAAGTCATCCCAGGAGATTCCAAGAAGAGCCTTTAAGAAGATATAAGTAGTAATTCCTAAGAGGCGCCAGCGTACAAGGCCAGTGGAGGTGGAGGAGGCAACTGAGAAGAAGGTAGTCCTTCATGATGTGGATGGCAGCTACCTTGACTTGGGGGTTCAACTGGATAAGCTACAGGTGCCTCAGTTGGTCTTAGTGGGAACAGATCCATTATTTGCTGCATTGTTCCTAGCCTTGAGTGAGCCCAGAGAAGTGACAGGGACTGGGCTGCAAAGGGGTAATAGCATACATTGGCATTTCTCCATGTGGGCTGCAGAAGACTACTTGGGGGCTCAGTTGAGGGAATTTCAGTTCAATGGTCAGGTGCTCTCAGTCTTACATCAGGGAACAGTATCCAAAATTATGAAGTCAGTTCTTCACTCTTGGACAACACCTAGGGTTACAGAGGCCAAACCAGTTGCTTGGAAAGTCTCTGATAACTATGAACAGCGTCTTTTGCGGGCCTTTCAGGAAGTGTTGAAGTTGTACATAGTGTAGCGTACTACCCATCTGGTACCAATGGTGATGGCTGGCAACCTTGTTCTTCAGGAGTCCAACCACTGTGATACCAAACGGGGGGAGAACATGGGGGTCTTCCTTGAGTGGACCTTGTCTATTTTCTACAGGGTGGGTGACCAGGTCCCTGTAGAGTATGCCCATTATGAGAGTCTCCTTTGGGACTTTATATTCTTGGG
The DNA here is from genome assembly GCA_014839935.2 of Entomophthora muscae. Classification (NCBI taxonomy): domain Eukaryota; kingdom Fungi; phylum Entomophthoromycota; class Entomophthoromycetes; order Entomophthorales; family Entomophthoraceae; genus Entomophthora; species Entomophthora muscae. The sequence continues at coordinate 34,737 of QTSX02006587.1, forward strand.
GGTTGCCTTTCCTGTGGACATTGGAGTTGATTGTGTTTCTTTTTTGCTGGGGGTTCATTGCAAATCCTTGACTATCTGCTTTGTGTATTTGTAGATAACCAGTTGTAACTTTTTGGCTGTTGTTCAGGTGGTATAACAGTTGGTGAAGTATTGGAAGAGAATTTTCAGTCTCCAATAAACACCTTATTCTTTCATTCTTATTCCTCATACTTTGGTGCATCACTATTGCAAACAGGACAACAACCCATGGAATTTTTTAATTAGGCTTTTGTTTTTTTGGGTTGTTGTCTTCATTGGGGCTTACTATTAGTCACTAGGAGCAGCACACATATACTGAGTGTGTACTCTAGTAATCAATTGCCCAGAATAGGGCTCCTTAAGGGTGTAGGAGTCAGGGACAGTCTTCTGGATAACTTGAACTGACCCTTGCCAAAGGGAGGCAATTTTGGATTTTCAAATGTACCCTCTATTGCTGAAGAAGTAGACTGATTCTCCTACCAGATAAGTGGGTAGGAAATGGCGTTTGGATGCAGCTTGCTCTAGGTCCTGCAACTTATGGTTTAAGTTTACAGTGTAAGCTTCTGATTGCAAGCAGATAAGGGTTTGAATAATCTTGTTAAGATATGCCTCTGTGGACACATCCAGACTGGGCTTTACTAAGGAATATAGTAAATGGGGAAGTCCTGGTTGTCAACCATAAAGCAGTTGGAAGGGTGGCTTGAAGTTGGCACAATGGTACCCAATGTTATATGCAAAGGTGGCTGCAGGCAGGAAGATATCTCATTCAGTCTCATATTGGTGACTGAGATTCTGGAGTATCTGGACCAGGCTCCTATTAGTGCGCTCTACCATGCCATTTGTCTGTGGGTGATAAGGGGTGAATAGTTTCCCACAGATTCCCATCAGTTGGTTGAGGCAGGGGATGGCGTGACTGGTGAAATTGGTATCATTGTCTTTCAGCAGAATCTGGGGGCAACCATGTTTTTATATGATGTTCTCCAGAAAAAAAATAGCTTTCACCAGTGCAGATTGATTGGTAATTGTCTTGGCCTCTACTCATTTAGTCATATGATCAACATCCACAATGATGAAATTTTTGCAACTGCTGGTAACTGTCAAGGGATCCACTACGTCAATGGCTACTGTATGGAAGGCAAAACCAGGGCGTACAAGTCTGTTTTGGAACTTGGAAACCTTAGGTCTCTCAATGTTGCAGTCATTACAAGTGGCTAGTATATCTACTACATCAGTGTGAATTCCTTCCTAGAAGCAGTGCTGTTGTAGCAGGGCTAACGTCTTCTGTATACCACCATGACCAGTAGTCTTGTGAGCAGCCACCACTGAGTCCATGCATAGGGATAGCGTATTTAAGGTAGCCAAGAGATTCCACAAAGCTTCAGTAGTTGATTTTTAGATACCATGGTATCCACAGCTAACTTCTTGAGAGCCCTATGTATCTCTACCAGCTCTTTCCCCCGGAAAGAAGGATCCTTCATAAGCTTGTCATAGAGAATGTCAGCCATGAGTGATACTAAGGCAGCAGTAAGAAGATGGGAGAGATATTCAGCATTCTGGTGGGCTGCTTCAGCTCAATGAATGATTTTGTAGTCTTAGGCCTGGAGCTTAATGACCCAACGCGCCAGACGCCCTTCAGAATCCTTGAGGTTCTTCAGCCATTGCATGGAGGCATTGTCTGTCACAAATGTGGAGTGTACCCCATGGAGATACACTCTGAACTTTTTGTATGAGTGTATTACGGCCAGAAACTTGTGTTTGGTGACAGTGTAGTTCCTCTTGTGAACATTGAGCATGTGCAAGCAGTATCCAACAGGATGCTTGAGTTGTTATAGTTTAGTTGAGATAGGAAACCCTCAATTGCAGTTGGGCTAGCATCTTTATGAACCACAAATGGCTTGGCAAAGTCAGGGTAGGCTAGTACAGGGGCAGCAGTCAGTGTTCCTTTGAGAGCGTTGAATGCAGATTGGCACACTGGGCTCCAGAAGAATTCCTTGCCATCTTGGAGAAGCTGAAAAAGGGGGTCGCCCAGGGATGCAAAGTTGGGGATGAATTGATAGTAGCATCTAATTATCTTCAAGAAGACCTTCTTGTCCCGCTTATTGGACATGCTCTGAATTTTCTCAATGGCTTGAACCTTCAGAAGTATAGTCCAGAGTCCATCTTGACTAATAATGAACCCCAAGAACTCAAGATGTTCCTTGAAGAAGTTTCACTTGAGTGGCTTGAGCTTAAGATTAGCTGCAAGTAACCTCTGGAAGACTTCCTCTAAGTGTTACAAGTGATCATTAAAGGCTTGGGAGAACACATTAATTTCATCCAGATAGACGAGAACACTGGTGAGTTTGAGGTCATCTATCACTGCATCCATAGCCTGTTGAAAGGTAGCTGGGGCATTGGACAGACCTTGGGGCATTCTTTTGGGTTGGAATAGTCCTTGATCAATGATAATTGTATATTTCTCCTGGTTAGAAGGGGGTATATTAATTTCCAGTACCCAATGATAATATTCATTGTACTAAAGAACTTGATGCCACCCAAACAGTCTAATATATTATCAATGTGAGGGAGGGGATATTAATCCTTCTTGGTAACAGCATTCAGACAGTGGTAGTTGATCACCACTTGGTTACTGCCATCTTTCTTTTTGACAATCAGGAGAGGGGAAGCCCAAGTACTTTTATTGGGGATTAGTAAGCCAGACCCCAATAGTTTCTAATGCTCCTTGTTGGCTACGGCATGATTGGCTTGATTATGCTATATAGGTCTGGACCAAATGGGTGGACTGCCTTGGGTGTCAATATGGTGGGCAACATCTACATCCTTTCTCAGATCATAATCATACTTGGCAAACACATCATTACACTTAGTAAAGAGATCCATGGCTTGATCATTTTGCTCTTCATAGAGGCCAGACAGAGAGTTGCAACTTATGACCAATAGTATCAAAGGTTGTTTTCAAGGTAGACCCAACTCCAAGAAGTCTGCAAAGGTAGCAGTCTCCTGTAAGTTGACATGCTCTTCTAGTTATATATAAGCCATAAGCTGGTGTTTAGAGATAACCATTGCTTTATGACTCATTTTGGCCAAGAGTATGAGCACTCCCTTCTTGCTTGGCATGAGGATACCCGGTGCAACCCATGGTTCTAGTCTGGAGGCATTTAGGATGCCAAAGATTTATCCATGAGCGCCAGACAGTAGAGCCAGAAAGAGGTCTACATTATGAATCACCTGAAAACCAGGTGGAATAGTCACATTACAGGAGGCGTATACTGGGATTCCCTTGGTTTCACCAACTGAGATAGGTAGCACCTTAGAATTCTTACTCTGCAGTGTATAGGCAACTGGCAGGTCTCTTTCTGTGTATTCCAGGTTGATTTAGTGCAGAAAAAGTAAGGGCAGGTCAGACAGGCAATTACCATGGTAGAACATGGGTATGAAGTGGCCCAATATTCCAAATGTATGGTCTCTGTGGTTAGTCACAGTGCCATACTAAACCATGAAGCTAGTCCCAATAAGAATATCATAGCTGTTGTTATTCAGAACTATAGCAGGACCAGTGACCATTAGCTTTCCAAAACAAAGAGGGAGAGAAGAATAGGCGCTTTTTTCTCTGGTTGTCTGTGGCCCAGCAGTATCAAACTCTTCATGATAGGCTAAGTCCAGTGCCATCTTTAGCTTCTTGACCAGCCGTGAGGATATAGTGTTCCCTAGAGCAACAGTATCCAGTATGGCTTAGACGTGGATTTTGTTCACTACCAGGTTGATATAAGTAAAATTATGGCAGTCCTCTCTGATCTCTACAATCTTGGAGACCTGGTGTACGCTAAGCCCTTTGAACTTCTCCATGAAGGTAGCCATGGCAGCTCATACAGCTGGGCTTGTTTCTTTGAGAGATTCTAGATGTACCAAGACATTTACTGTATGCAGTAGCTTGGCTAGTTGTTATGTGCTGTCCTCTTCATGGGTGACTTCAACACTTGGTTGAGCCAGTTGTTTGGCATAGGGTAAGGAGACTGTTTTACAAGCCATTTGTGGGATAATCACCTCAGGGCAAATCATAGTCCAATGGATTCAAGTGTTAACTGTGAGAACTCAATGTAAGAGGTCCTCTTGAACTCCTTCAGATTCAGTATCCTCATGTATTGGTTGGGAGTTGAAGTCAATCAGGAGGGCTCTCCCTTAGTTTTTAACTCAGAGGATTGTAATACAGCAGGCCTCTGAGTAGGTTTGTTGGGGGGCAATGATATGGGGGAGATGAGGGTGTTAAAACTACAAAGGCAGCCAAGGTTTACTCCTTGTCCTGGCTGCTTAGTGGTTTTTGACTGATCTTCATTGTCCTCCTCAATATCAGCATCCTTGATGTAGTCTTCCTTGGCGTCCTCTGTGCCTACATGGTGGAATTCTTGGCGGGGGTTCTTACATTCCCAGGAGAAGTGGCCAGCCATGCCACATTTGAAGCAAGTACAGGGAGTGTTGTTAGATGGAGCAACCCTAACCTTGTCAGAAGGCTTGGGCATCTCCACAGCCACTTGGGGTCTATACTCAGCTTGCTGGCAGGGCTGTCTTTCAGAGAGAGAGACTTCAAACTCCTCATTGTAGGTATGGAGGAGGCAAACCAGGCCTGGCACTGTACAAGTGTTGTAAATACCTGACTTGAGGGCCAGAAATAGCTCACAACTCACTCTCACAGTGTTCAAAAGGGCATACTGAATGTCAATAAACTGCACAACACTCATGAACAACAGGGTTTGAGCCTCAAGGTAGAGCCTAGAAGTCAAGTCTTCTAGGGTTTCCCCCACCTTTAACTTGGTGTTGGTAAAGTCCATCTTTCAGCTAAGAAGGACTTCTTGGCTACCAAATACTTCTATCAGGGCTCTGGAAACATTGGCAAAGGTCCAGCCATTCTCAGGCAGATGCGGCAAGATGATGGTTTGGGTATTGGCATCCAGGAAATTGATGATGATGTGTCTCTCATGGCGTTGTTGGCACCATAAATGAAGTTCTGGTAGAGGCAAAGGAACATGGCAATGTTGCTCTTACGGTCAAACTTGGATAGGTTGACTGGATCAAAGTTGTTTGAGCCTTGTTAGAGGTGGGCAGATGTGATCCTCACTGGGGAATGGGTGAGATAAGAACTGCTGAGGCTATAGGCAGCAAACCTAGCCTCAGAGGCACACCGTCAATTTTCCTTTCAATGTGCTTCACATTCACTTTCTCTGTCCTGGGCAGCCCCAGAAGCTTTAGTAGTGGCCAAGACGTCATCCTCAGATTCCAACACTGGTTCTGATACTTGTACAGTGTTGGGAGCCAACCAAGTGTGATCATCATTGCTTTTGTAGCTGTGATAAAGCTCAGGGCTGGAGGATCTTCTGGGACTGTGGTGAATCCTGGAGTTGAGGAACATAGCCTGCAGGTTGACAGCCATGATCTTGCTGTCTATTCTATCCAATTGGCTTTGGAAGGCGTCCAAGAGAAGCTGTTGCTCATCCAGCTCATCCTGGTAAACCTTATTCTCTTGACAGGTGATATCCAAGTCCTCTTCCAGGGAGGTAATGTGCTTCTCCTGCATGGCAAGCTCAGCTTGAAGCAATACTATCACCTCCTTGTCTTTCATGGCTTGGTCCGCTATCAGCTCTATCATGCAATTGTCAAAGTTTGAGGTAATCCTGAAGCTCTGACACAGTGTGGTAGCCATCAAACAGAAAGGCAAGATCAGCGCTTTATTGGACCAGTTCCGCCTGCATCTTCTTGTAGTGATCAAAGATCTCAAGGGCATCACAGCCAAGAAGGTGGCTGGAGGGGAGTTGTCCATAGTGGTAGGCGTGGGGGTGAACAAGGGAATGATGGCAAAGCAACGGGCCAAGACTTCCACCTCATGAGCCAGGCTTCAAACCATGGGGCCAGTCTCAAGCACGTGGTTTGTCACCACACTAATCCAATTGGCGTCTACACCCTGATGGTTGAGGGTCTGTAAAACAAGCACTGGAACCAGCTTGAATATCCCTCTCTTTATTATGTCCACCCATTGAAGAATGTTATTCTGGGCGTTGGTAAATTCAGCAAGGTACTGATGAACAGTGGCAAAGATGTTGCCCAACTCAGAGTAGAGGGCCTGGAGAAACGTTTGATGGTTGTATAACAGTATCTCCTGGTCATGCACTAGGCTTTGGATGTAACCCAGGTGCATGTGGTTGTGGCATACAGCAGTATGGGTGAACTGTTGTAAATAGTCCTTGATATGTTTGATGGTGCAGAGGTCACAACAGAGTTGGTCTGGGTTGACCTGGGAGAGGTTCTGGAAGCAAACCAAGGAGTTTTCATTAGAAGGTTGCTGAATAGCAAGGTGCTCAGAGCAAGCATCATTGCCAGCATCACCAGAGTCCATGGTGTGGATGGCGTTACAGATGGTGTCCTCAGAGGGGAAAGAGTTGGCATTCATTTCCAAGGGGACACGGCTTGAAAGAGCAGTGATTGATCAAACACAATAGCTTGAGGGTGAAGGTTCAGGCATGAAGTGACTGAGAGTGAGCAGGTCATAGGGAGAGCCTGCTCTTTCCCCATCATGGGCATTGGCAGCAGTGAAGGCCAGTGCCTGGTGGTAGGGTGAAGCAGTGGCAGAAGACTCAGCCAGGGGCTTTCCTCCCTCCTCATAGACAGAACTGTGGGGGTGGGGCTGTTGGTAGCGTAAGACATGAGTGCCAATGCCGTAAAATATGGTAATGGTTGCTAGATTCTACAAATAAGTGGTCAGTAATCCTCACTCTTAATAATATACCTTTGTCTGGTATAGTGACAGTCTTAGTGCAGACAGAAGAATAAAAGATATAAAGACAAAACTAGTAATTTATTTGATAGTTATACATTATTATTGTATGGGGCAGTGAAATTGGCACTAGAGAAAAGGAGGCACAGACGGAAGGACTTTTCAAAAGGAGAGGAGTAGAAATTCACAGCAGAAAGATCCACACAAGAAAACAACCTGTTTCACTTGCCTTGCTGTGGGGTTCCTGGTCACCAGTCCCTAAAGTGCGTCCTGGGTCATAGCCAGGGACAGGCTTGGAGGAGTTTTCATTTACTAGTAGAGGGTGTTGGCTAGCTAGAGATTTATACTGAGCCTGTATCAATGCAAACTCTTCCAATACTTTTCCTATTACTAGGTGGGTATCCTCATCATGCACTTGTACTTCAGCTGGTGCTAAGTCTTCTGTAGTCCTATACCAATCTTTCAGAAACCTAGTAAACTCCTTTTCAATGAACTCCTGTCCTTTTTCTGTCATTTTAAGGTGTCTAGTCAACCTCTCACACTCTTTCTAGAAGGTCTTACTAGTGGCAAACCTTCTACAACTCTGACAGTAGGTATCCTCTTCCCTTTGGCCAAGGTAAAAGATATGGGGCATTTCACTCATGAGGGTCAACTGTACTACTTTGAACTTTGGGCAGGGGTCAAAATAGGCTTTTATTCACAGTCAAAATAAGATCCCCTTAGAAAACTTCTGATATATTGCCTGGGGGTCTAGGAAGCAATAGGGATTTACTAATACCTCAGAGTCCTTTAACAATCTCTTGGGCTCCTTGTACTTGGTCTTAGGCTTCTTTACCTTGGTCTTGGACTCCTGTACATTAGTCTTGAGCTCCTGCGCTCTGCTTCAGCTCCAGCCCTGTTATCTTGAGCTCCAGCTTCATTATCTTGGGCTTCTTCACCAGTATCTTGGACTCCTGCACCTTTTCCTTATGCTTTGGGTCCTGTGCAGTCCTTGTGGCCTTTGGAAGCCACTTGTGTCAGTCTCTTAAAATCCTCAGATAAATCCTCTTTTATAGCACATTTTTTAGTCCAGATTCTGTCTCAGAACTCTGGATTTCCAAAGCTTAAACTATCCAGTTTTTCTCTTTATACAATATATTAAACTTTAAAACTTACTTCAGAAAATGAAAGCCCTGAATTTTCTGCTTCTGCTCCTCATTTTTCAGGCTTTAACTCTTCAGTTAAAGCCCTCAAAACACTGATCAAACAGGCTTCAGCCTGTGGCCAATCAAACTCTCAGATTCAACAGTTCTTCCAAAAAGTTTGCCCAGATGCCTCTCTCTTGACTATGGTTTGAACCTGGCGCTGTCTTGCTCTGGATAACAACTGCTCAGCGTTTCAAACAGTTTTGGCGTGATTCTTATCATAATTCTCTGGCAAAACTTGAGCACTTTTGCCTATGTTTTATTTAAGGGAATTTTGAACCCTCAATTCTTCAATGTTTCCCCAAGTTTCCTCACATTTTCTTCAACATTTTTCCAACTTTAACTTTCCTGTTGCTTTCCTTTTGTTCTGCCTAGTTGTTCTTGGCAAAATTCTACCATTTTCTCTCACAGTTTCTCTGTTCTGTTTTTGGCTGCTTTCCAGCTTTTTCTCACTCAATCAGCTCTTAAAAAATATTTTTTATTCCTGTAAGTTGTTTCTTTTCCTCTTTCTTTTATCCATATGATTATTAATTCTTTCTTCATATTATATTTTGGCAGCATTAAATCATTATTTAACTGCTTCTTCCTACTTATTCCTTCTCTTAAGACACTAAAACCAGCATTCTAGCTCCTTTATTCATTCCAGCTAGTCCTTCTAGGTTATCTTCCAGTTCCCTAATTAGTCCTGCACCTTAATCTTCTTGTTCTCTAGACAATTCTTTAACAACATCTTCTCGTCCTTCAGCCAGCTCTTCAACAACAGTCCATTTCAGTTATCCAGCATTCCATTCCAGTCATTCATCAGCTTAGACTAGTCCTTCCAGTCAGCAATCAACCTGTTCTTCTCAGTCAACACACAGTCCAGTCAACACACAATACAGTCCTTACCATGAGCCACCTAGGTTCCAATCTTCACAATGGTCTCCCAGTCCCTCAACTAGTCTTCACTGTGATCATACAGTCCTTCTTACTAGTCTTCACTGCAGATCCTGACCTGCCTTGGTCCTATAATCAGCCCCCAATACCAGAATCTGTAGATCCAGTAATGAGTCTACACTGCCAGTTGCATTTGACTGGGCCCCTTACAAGTGTCCTCTATCTGGGTCATTTATTCAGAGACAATCCTCATGTTTGTGCAGTTGTCTTTACTCACTCAGGTGATTAAGTCTGAGCTTTCAGTTGCAAAGTAATCAACTTTACTTCTCAGAGGCCTGATCATACCGGGTTCTGCAGCTGCTTCCCCGAGCAACCACCCTGGTGACATCCCTGAGCATATTCATGTCCTCTAATGATCACTTTAGGACCTCCCCAAATCTCCCATGGAGACATAGACAATATACCCTACCAGTCCATTAGGTAGAGTGCTTGCTCACAGACTTGTGAGCACTCAAGAGTAAGTAGAGCTATCTTAGCTCTACCCCCTTCCCTGGCAGCCCATGTTACCTGACAGGGTCATCCACTTCCCATACCAAGCAGCCAACAGTCCCTTCTGGGTGGAGAATAACCAAAAAGCCCACAGCAGCTAACAGTCCCTGCTGGACTGGCCTTATCTTTCCTAGTGACCAATGCTTTCAACTAGGCCTATATCTGACTCAAAACCAAAGCACACTATCAATTCTCAGCATTGTGTTTTTATTTGAAGCCAAATCAACCCTTTACTGCAAAACTTCCTCCATGAGGATCATCACACTTGCCTAATGAATGCAAGTGGCAATTATTTTTTGTCCTATTAATAACTTTGGAAGTAAGGCCTGCACTCAATGTGCACTGCAGATGCGCTTCAAACACCCATTTTTAGGCGTTTTAAACATATTTAACCCTTGTAAAACTATGTTTTGAAATAGGGCAATTGCACTATTGCACAATTGTTTCATTGCTTAATCCATAAGTGGATGTTTTTTTTTCTAATCCATTCAGAATCTGAAACACCAGGAAAAAGACAAGTCCCTGGTAGAGCAATAAGTACCATTGGGCTGCTGCATTCTGAGTGAGCACCAAATGGGTCATTATTTTAAAGATTAATCTGTTTCCTATTAATTGTGCTACTTTTCACTTTAAAATTATATTTTAATTTTCCTAACAATAAGTTTAAAGAATTACACCACTTTTATCAGAAATAAATCTTATTTAATCCTTGTAATATAAAAACCTATATTAAATTAAGCATTCTCTACTTATAGTTAGAATAAACTGTATTAAAAGCTGGTAACAATCTTATTTCAGATACCATTATTTCTTGACTCCTGATTAACACAAAATGACATCATTCTAAAAAAACCAACATGATTATATGATAAAAACTGGTATTATGAGTTTGTTGGAAATCAAATTATTACCTAAAGTAGTATCTTTTTTAAAAGTATTTAAATAAAAAATAGAATAATTTTGAATCCCTCTTTTTAAAAAGAGGGCAGATAGCTTTTTTGCATATTTAATAAATAAATATTAAATAATTTTAGGGCTATTTTTAGAAAAAAATCTGGTAAATATTAAAAATTAAAACCAAAATTTAAATTAAAACCATAAACTCTTATTAAAATTTTAATGATTTTATTAGCATAAGCAATTTATTCTTAATTCAAATTTTATATAAAAACATATAATAAGAATTTATAGAAAGACTAAATGCTTTCTCTTCAAAATTTTAAGAAATTAACATTAATAAAATAGCTTTATATGGCTATTTATGAAAACATATTTTTACTGCATGCTAGAGAAGATATATATAAATTTAAATTCAAACATAAAAAAGATGTGTAAAATCTTGGTTTAATAAATTAAACTTTTGAGTAATAAAATTTACCTAAACTAAATGATAAAAACAATGCTAGTCATTGCATAAATAATAATAAGATATATATTTAACTATATAAGTGTATAAGTGTATAAGTATATGTGATTAAAAATAACAGTTTTGTTTTGATAGATTTAAGATATATAAAGTTAATTTTTAAAAAACTGTTGAAAGTTATAATAGACTTAAATTTATTTAAAATAGAAAATTTTGTTTTGTTTACTAAAAGTAAGCTAAATAATAGTTTATACTTTAAATATAGTTTACTGATTAAAATATCATACTTTAAGAGTTAATTAGCATATTTTTTCAAATAATAATTTTATAAGCTTATATTCAAAGACACTTTAAGATACTAAATGGGACTGAAAAAAAGAGTTGCAGCAAAATTAAAAAGCTGATATTAAGGGCTTTCTAATGATACTAGTTTGAGCAAGATTGAAGCACTATCTGCTGAGATATTGACAGTTAACCAGAATATAAAAAGGGGTAAATAAACAATGATATCAGACTTCAGGGGTGATATTGATAAATTAAGGAGATCAATTGGGGGTCAGTTGGGGATTTATGCCTGTAGTGCAAAAGCTCAGCTAACATGGTATTTAAACAGCTCAACTTTACAGAAACTTACTTTACAATCCACACCTTTGCTCCTCTCTGATAACTGCACATCTATTTCCAAGAAAGAACTGCCTGAACCAAGCCAAGGAACCCAACCACTATCATTATGGAACCTATCAAGTTTGCACCTCAGATGACACCCTTCTTCTCACTGGGGGCTTCTACTAAGATAGAAATCATCTCTATTCTTAAACAAGCATTCCTTTTTACTGCTGGCAATGATCTTAACAGCTTTGTTGAGCATTTCTTATTAAAAACAGAGTTTGGAAAAAGCACCTTCTTACCTGTCATACAAAATTTCAAGACAGATGATTTTGTTAACAACCTAAAGGGATTGATATTAGAATCTCCTGACAAGCACCTTCCTTCCCCAAGAGCATTGGTTACATCAAGCTACAGTTTGAAAGAGCCTTGAGATGGTGGATTTAAAATGACAAAAAATGAGTATTCATATTCTAAAAAAATAAAAAAACTCCAAAAAAGTATCATTAAAAACAAAAAATGAAAAAGGGAAAAATGATTCAGTAAAAAAAGAAAACATAAAAAATATCTTAAAAAACATATTAAAAATTTATTTAAAACCAGCCAATTCACTAAAAAAACACCTGGATTAATTTATGAAGAATTACAAAAAGAATTGAGTGAATACTCAACTAAAATAAAATACTCATTATTAAAAACAAAAAAGAAATTTATGAAGATATGAAAATAAAAAATAACATTTCTATTTTAATTTGCACTTACTATAAGCTTATTTCTAATAATATAATTAAAAGCAAAAAGCAAACTGATATGTGTAAAATTTGCAACTTAAAAAAATCATTAGAAATGAAGAAAAAGGATTTGAGTATAAAGAAGTTGCCATTGCCAAAATATATCAAAGAAAATCTAGAATCTATTGACCTATATGAAAAGTTTTATACGCATCAAAATAAAGAATATATTAGTGATATAAATAATCTTGATGATGGTTCATGTGTTATAGTAATAGGCTATAAAGAAAACTTTAAAAAGGCAGGGGGTCCTAGAGACAAATAATTGTTTTTATGAGAAAACACCTATTTTTTATTAGGATTTGCAATTGCTTTTAAAGAAAATGAGAAAATTAAATATGAGTATCATGAATTTTTATCTGAAATTTTATCTCATGACTCTTTGTTTTCAGGTCATTTTGGTGTTTTTATCTAAAATATTTGAACAAAAGGAAAATGAGATGTATATAAAAATATAAATGATCTCAAAATGGTTTTTGAGAGAGAGGAAGAAAAAAAGGGTTTATATGATTCACTTGTAAATAATTCAGATGTTTCCCAAAAAACCTTTTTTTACATCTATGATATAAAATCTAGGCCTAAAAAAAGCTGGCTTGAAGTCAAACCATTTTATGTTAATTTTTCATATTTAATGAAAGATGATGAGCTGTATGTTTCACCTTTGACATTTGAGGATGTTAAGGAGTACTCCAAAATAAATTATTGTGCAAAGTTCTTCACAGATGACAGAGAAAAAAGAGAGCTGATACTACTAAAGGATTAATAGGACATGTTCATGAAGTTGAATGCATAACAAAAACTTATATTTCACATAGGGTAAGTAGTCTTTTAAATACAACAACCTTTTTTTTAAAAATAACTAAGAAATTAATTATATGAGCCAAAGATAGTGTAATAGCAATTATAGCTTTGGGGCTGCTATTACTCTCCTATACAACTCATATATTTGATTCTTGGCTTATTAAAATAGAAAAAAGGGGTTCAGCAAAAATACAGTTAATAAAAATAAGATTTATTTTTATTACTATTATATTTTACACTTTTAAAAATTTCTCCAGTAAACTAAGCATTATATTAATGTTTAAAAAACATACTTTTATGACTTAAATAATACAAAGAAGTTGAAAGGCTTTAAAATGCTTAAGCTGGCGCCTTGGCTTAATATAATAAATAATGACCCAGATGTTGTAACATATGATATGGTGTGTGATAATAATTTTCTTTGGATTTCAATGTGTTATACTTTACCCTAAACTAAGTGCCTTAATAAAAGACTATCCTAGTATGAGTAATATGTACTGTAAATTCAGAACCTAAACATAAAAATGCGGGATTGTCAAATCCTTGGTCCAAATTTTGAATCACTTTTGCGGGCAACTCAGCTGAGTGAAAAATAAAATATTTAATAAAATCAAACATTTAATTTGAATTTTTTTGATTTATTTAAATTGGCAAATTTCAAATCTCTTGAGCAGATAACTCAACCAACAAAAGACAAAACTCAGCAAACAAATGCGGGATACATGGATCAGAAATGTGGGATTCCAATGTACAATTTGAGATTTCCTGAATTTAAAATCAATCATAGACATCATGTAAAACTTAACAAATCTGAAATTGCGGGATTGTCAAATCCAAGAACCAAATTTCAAATCAAAAAGAGGTGAATTTGAAATAAATATAATTTATGGGTGTCTCAAAAAGGATGATAAAGGATCTAGAGTGGATTTATGCTAATTTTTTAGGAATCATAGGCATTCTCAAAAAGCACCCTATTCTATTTTAGGACGGCTAAAATTTAGATGCTTGATTACAGTTGATTTTAAAAATGCTAATAATAAAGTAGAATTATATATTACAATCTATCTTATCACATTGCCATTTCTTTGGTGTGTTGATAGTTCATTTGCTGTTGATAATGTGATTGTGTTTAATTGGATAGTTTCACCTCCAGTTGCCTTCCTGAGACCAGCTGGTCTCAGGGAGGCAACTTGATTTCCTATTACCAAGGCAACTGGAGGTGAAATTATCTAATTAAACACAATCACAGATTCAACAGCAAATGAACTATCAACACACCAAAGAAATGGCAATGTGATAAGATAGATTGTAATATATAATTCTACTTTATTATTAGCATTTTTAAAATCAACTGTAATCAAGCATCTAAATTTTAGCCGTCCTAAAATAGAATAGGGTGCTTTTTGAGAATGCCTATGATTCCTAAAAAATTAGCATAAATCCACTCTAGATCCTTTATCATCCTTTTTGAGACACCCATAAATTATATTTATTTCAAATTCACCTCTTTTTGATTTGAAATTTGGTTCTTGGATTTGACAATCCCGCAATTTCAGATTTGTTAAGTTTTACATGATGTCTATGATTCATTTTAAATTCAGGAAATCTCAAATTGTACATTGGAATCCCACATTTCTGATCCATGTATCCCGCATTTGTTTGCTGAGTTTTGTCTTTTGTTGGTTGAGTTATCTGCTCAAGAGATTTGAAATTTGCCAATTTAAATAAATCAAAAAAATTCAAATTAAATGTTTGATTTTATTAAATATTTTATTTTTCACTCAGCTGAGTTGCCCGCAAAAGTGATTCAAAATTTGGACCAAGGATTTGACAATCCCGCATTTTTATGTTTAGGTTCTGAATTTACAGTATATAGCGTAAATTCAATCTTTATTAATAATAACAAGGGAAGAGTTATATAGGGGATTGAAAATAATCTTTAGCCACTTATACTCTGATCAGCTTCAATTTCAGCTCATATTGGTGTTCATCCCATTGTTGCAACATCTTCAATTACTCTCTCTTTGGAATAACACCCCAAGTATATCACCAAAGGGGTCACCAAATGGCTCACCAACTAACCACTAAATTGGTGGCACTACTATCAGTTGACCATCTATTACAGAGATCAAATAATCCAGATCCTAAATTAAACACAACTTGAGTAAGCCTTGTGACCTAAGAGAAACATTACTCAGATAACCCCATTAATTCCATGACGCACATGGACAGTATGTGGCTTTCCATGATACTATATATTATCCTATTTTCATATCAAATAAAGTATCATTCTCTTCTTAATCTTCCCACTTTGTTTTGTTTATTATACTTCCCAGAAGTATATACTCAACATCATCAATCATTATGATTATTTGATGGGCTAAATAACCCTCTGAGGTTATGATCCATTGATCCACTGGACTAGTTATTCATCTGTGCTACATGTCTATTCAGAACCTTGTACTAGAGCCTAATTAATGGCAGGTACATTTACATCATTAATGGCTAGTTTATTCTAACCACCTTACAACAGAGCTGTATCACCTTTGGTTTCATTTGTTGTAACTGTGCTTTTTTAGCAGAGTTACACAGTGAAAAATGATTAGAAGCTAGATAAATATATTTATTGGGAGATATGATTTATATAGCTAATGTGAATCATGGATATCAGGAACATGATTATGGTGATCACTTGGTTGGATGATTAAGGGGTGATTTGATCCTGGTAATACTTCAAGCCCTAAATTGAGCCATCCACTATATGCAACTTTGATAAGTTTAACTCCCTGGTGATTGACTCCTGGTGCTTGACACTATAGTAAAGTGATAATTCAGCTTTTCCCCTGATTGACAACTGGAAATTGACCCTTTTTTAACTAACAGATCTTGATGTACTGAAAACTTTTAATATAAAAAATTAAGCCTTGCATCTTAAGTATACTACAGTGACCCCAGATAGCAAAAAATCCAATAAAACAGTACCTTAATTAATAAATAAACAGGAGGAAAAAACAATTGTTTCTCATTTTACTAGGTAATTTACACTCTTCATTATAAAAATATTTTTGATTGCCATAAAAATTAAAATTCCAATGAAAAAAAACAAACAAAGACGCAATAATATAAGTTATGCAAAATTTAAATAAATAACAATTTTCTTTTGATATAGCTCATATAAGCACAACTGTGAGTATCTTCTGTTTTACTAGTAAATTAACAAAAATTAAGATATTTCACTCACTTTCAACTGTAACTTTTCATCTCAAACTTACCACATATAGATAAAAAATCATTGCTATCTAATTAGATCAAAAAAATTAAAAAATTAAAACTAAAAACTAAATGATCAAAGCTAAAAGGTAAAAGATAAAGCTAAAAAGTTAAGACCATAGAAGCAAGTAAGTTTATTCCTCCCCATTCTTCCCCTTTTTTATTTTAGCCCCTTCCAGGAGGGCAGTGTCAATAATCTCAAGCTCCTGATTGATTTCAGAGTCATTATACTTGTGCTTGGCCGCACCCTGAATGGTCTTGGTGAAGAGGGTGGATCAGGTGGTAGGCTTGGTGGGGGGACTTGGTTGGAAAGATCTCTGAGCTTGGAGATGGTTTTTTTGTGCTCATGCTGCAGGAGAGAGAAGAGCTTGTTGAACTTTGGATTAATTCCAAAGTTAGCCTTCAGATGCTTGTAATAAACCTCTAGAGCTAAAGTGGTCTTCAGCTCTCTGTTGACAGCCGCCTAGTATACGTTCCAGCTGGCCTTGGCACAGGCCTTGCCTCGCCTCTGTGTGACAACTTTCCCAATCCACTGGGGCTCAAAGTACTTGATGAAAGGCTTGAACTCTGGATACTTTGCTATGTAAGATTTCTTTGAGAGAACCTCTAACCCCTGTGAAGTGTGCTCTGGCTTTAAAAAATCTAAGGCACTGAATTGTGCCAGCACAAATTTGCAGGTGTCCAAAGTGTCCCTCTGGCTTAACTTACTAAGCTTGGCATGGGCCTGCACATTGTGAGCAACTGCTTGGCAGAAGTGGAAGTGACACCCCTGCACCTCCCTACTAAGCAGCTGCTATACAGCTGCTAAAACGCATTGAACTGAGCAGGCTCAAAGTCCATTATGCACATGTGAGGCCCTAGAGCTCTGAGCCTTACCTTTTCCTCTGAGTCCAGGGTGGTCTGATCCTTATCAGTGGCAGGAGGGTTTGTGTGGGTGTGGTAGGGTCTTCTTGGCATCATTGTTGTTGTTGAGGGGAAGGAGGTAAAGTGCTCTGTAAAGGATTGAGAAGGTGTGGGTGTAAATGGCCTCAGTGGCCCCAGGGAGAAGGAAGAAAGTGTGTGGAATCACCTGGATGTCAATCTGGGCATGAATCATCCAGAGCTATTTGAACATCCAGGGGCAAGTGGCAAAGATATGATTGACTAGCCAGGTTGAAGCCCTTTTCAACTCCATCAGGTTCTGCTGAGTTGCGTAGCATATTATACAGTCTTTGGTGCCAGGCTTATTGTCATGAAGAAGGAAGCACTCCCTACTTGGAAGCTACTTGAGCTTGTGGGTGAGCATAAGCTCTGATAAGACGTCTGAGGCCTTGGGGGGAGGGGGATTGGCAGTGATCTTCTTATTACTGATGAATTTGACCAACTGCTTCTGTGTTGGTACCAACTTAAGATTGTTGGGTTTTAAATGCTGCAGGGCCTTTATGGCCAGATCAGATGCCTGGAGGTGAGAGAGGTGGGTATTATATGATCAAGGTACCCCTTTAGCATCCAAGTGATTAGATGATTGGGGGGCTCACAAGTGTGCTCCCCCTTCTTGGCAGATACCTGCTCCCAGCCCTTGGTGTTCAGTTGGGCCCCACAAGTCTTCTCTTCACAGACAAATTGCTTGCTTTTACTTTGCTGCTTTTGGTTGTTGCAATTGAATATGTAGTTGTCAGCAATGTAACCAGGGCCACCCTTTACGGAAATAACTGGGAAGTACCAGGGAAAGCACTTAGGAACTTTAAACTCTCTGTCCATATTACAGATATTGTGGATGGCCAGTGAATCCCAAGCCATATTACCAGAAGCTTTAAACTTCTTGGAGTAATCCTCCAGCTCGTCTTGGGGGTCAGATGAGGGAGGGGGGAAGAGCCATCAGGAGGGGGGAGGGGGGAGGGTTCTTTGAGGCCTTCTTGGATGCCTCCTTTTTCTTACCAAAAGAAGAGGTGAGCTCCTTGGCAGTCTTTGCCTTCTTGGTACGGCGCTCCTTAGTGGGCTTGGAGTTGTCCTCTGAGTTGTAAAAGGAGTGCTTGGTACAATCACCATCAGATTTATTGGGGGAGGTGAAGGGGAAGTAGAAGATGAGAGTGGAGGGGGGAGTGGGAGGAGATGGGGTAGGGGAGATGGATTAAGAGACTTTGCCTTTTCAGGCTTATTGACACACTTGGGGGTAGAGGCGGGTTCTTAAGAGCCTTTGGAGGCTTGGCGCTTGGTAGGCTTATTGTTCTTGTTTGATCTTGGCTAAAGGAAAGTTTAGTTTTGTAAATAAAACAGTATGGAAGATATAAAACACAAAGAGGTAAAGAAAAATAAAAGTTAAATAAAAAGTATGCAGATAAAGGTTTATTTATCAAAAAAAACATAACAGAGTAAATAGAAGTAAAGTAGAAACTCAAAGTATAGATATAAAGGGTAAAACATAGAAAATAAGTGATTTTATGGTGAAGCATCAAAGATGTCAGGTTTGGCATAGCATCTTAGTGCTAAACCAATGTAAAATTATAATTAAAAATAAAAAATTATATGGAGAGTAGCAGGGAGAGTAGTAGGTTATAATTGCAAACAAATTATTATGTGGATTTTTTATTGGGAGTTAGAAAATCAAAACATAGTAAAGTGTCAAGTTTGCTGCTGTTGATCAGTTAGAAAAAGCTGAATTCTCACTGTCAAGTATGCCAGAGTTGAGCAGAAAAATCAAGCTTACTATGTTTTTTACATATAAACCTTGATTAAATTTAAAACAGGCTCAAAAGTTAACCCCAAAAAAGGCATTTTATATGCTCAAAAATAAAAAAATACAACATAAGTTAAAAGAGTAAATGAGTAGGAAGGTATTTATTAGTGATTAAAGTATGCTGTGAGGAGCTGGGAGTGAATTATTTGACCATAGTGTTGGTTAAAACGTTAAGAAGCTCTCTGTACTAATCCCTAAGTTAAAGTGTTGAGTGGGGATGGGGGTCAAGTGGCGCTCATAGTGTGTCACTTATTAATTTAGCCTTTATTCTGATCCTTTGATTAGTTAAATCCAAAACCAATTGGGTGGCAAGTGGATAGAGTTGAACAGAGGGGGAGTCAAGTTTCCATTTTTTATAAATTACATGTGAAATCTATTAATAAACTGGGCTTAATTTATGTGGCACCACTTAATCCAAAAACCTGGAAATGACATAATGTAAAACAAGTGGGGTATTTGATTAATGTCTATATCACTAAATCCAGTATAGTGGTACATGGGAGCTTAACCAACAACTATGGACGCTAATAATAAAAATATAATAGTAAATAACAAATTTTATATAAGCGCCTATGTATTTTATTAATAAAATTAAGATTTGGCTTAAAAAGTGTTGAACTGGCCACTTTTTTAGAGTGTCAAACACAAGTTTTTCCTTTTTATTAGTAAGTTTACCTATAAATCGCCCCTTAAATTGGACTTTTAGCTAACCAAGTTATTAAACAGAGTCAAATTCAAGTAAATTTAATCTCAGTTCTTGGTTTCAACCCCCTAAATTACTGGTGAAAATTAGCTTAAGACAGTTAAGCCAAAAATACTAAGAGATTCACATATGCGGCAATCAACTCCTTGGTACTCAACAAAGTGTCAAGTACCAGGGAGTCAACTTCACCACAGTTGCCCCACCATATGGGACCATCATCTGCTCATGGTGCTGTTTCTGGGGATTTGAGTTAACTTCTGCATTTGGCTATAGATCACTGGGAAGTAAGATTGCAGGTCACAACCCTGCTTAGCCGGAACTTTTCCTGGGGTTGATCCCAAGCTTTGACACATTGTTGGTGTGTGTTTGGCATTGTTTTGCGTGCACACCAGTGTTGTTTTTTTGGTTTATCCTTTGTAAGTTAAACCCATGATGTGGATATGATTTGTTATCAAAAGCTAATTTGTGAATGACTCTTTCTAACTAGCTTACAAGATAAGTATAATAAAATGTGTGTAAGCTCAAGCTAAGCTTTATTGTTAACAAAAGATAGACTTATAATGAAAGGGGGGCACTATACAACCTTAATCTTCTGGATTACTGCTAATCCATCAGTTGGCGTGATCCTTTGATCAGTAAATGGTTATCACTGGATACAGCTATGGTCCAGCAAAGTAATTGATCACTGGCAGTATAATTGCATCCTCAACACATTAGAGTTTCCAAATCATATGTCCCTCTGTGATAGACTCTGGATGCTTATTTAGATATAATGAGTCATAAGTGCAAATGATTTTCAGGGTACCAGGTCCTGCAAGATAGCCTGTCAACTCTGGGAGCAATGTGGGCCAGTAGGCTAGGGGCAGACCCTTCACAGGATTGGTGCTACTTGATAAAGTAATAAACTGAATGTCCCAATAATGATCCAGGGCCTGCAGCAGGCACCATTGAGTCCACCAGCCCTGTAAGCTTAATATGCAAAACACCAAAGAGATGAGTGGGAAGAGTTTCTGCTGGGGTCCAGAGCAAGCAGGCAGTCAGGATTGGGTGTGAGAGTAAGATTAATAAGCACAAGGTAGAAAAGCATGTAGCTATATTTGGGTCATTATTTGTTATATTAAGCCAAGGCGCCAGCTTAAGTATTTCAAAGACTTTTAACTTATTTGGTATCATTTAAGCCGTAAACTTATGCTTTTTGAACATTGATATAATGCTTAGTTTACTGAAGAAAAGTTTAAGAGTGTAAAATATACAAATAATAAAAATAAATCTTATTTCTATTAACTGTATTTTTTGCTAAAACCCTTTTTACTATTTTAATAAGCCAAGAATCAAATATATGAGTTGCATGGGAGAGTAATAGCAGCCCCAAAGCTATAATTGCTATTACTCTATCTTTGGCTCATATAATTAATTTCTTAGTTATTTTTAAAAAAAGGTTGTTGTATTTAAAAGACTACTTACCCTATGTGAAATATAAGTTTTTGTTATGCGTCCAACTTCATGAACATGTCCTATTAATCCTTTAGTAGTATCAGCTCTCTTTTTTCTCTGTCATCTGTGAAGAACTTTGCACAATAATTTATTTTGGAGTACTCCTTAACATCCTCAAATGTCAAAGGTGAAACATACAGCTCATCATCTTTCATTGAATATGAAAGATTAACATAAAATGGTTTGACTTCAAGCCAGCTTTTTTTAGGCCTAGATTTTATATCATAGATGTAAAAAAAGGTTTTTTGGGAAACATCTGGATTATTTACAAGTGAATCATATAAACCCTTTCTTTCTTCCTCTCTCTCAAAAACCATTTTGAGATCATTTATATTTTTTATATACATCTCATTTTCCTTTTGTTTAAATATTTTAGATAATACACCAAAATGACCATCAACAATACTTTTGCCATGACACTCAACAAATCTATCAAACTTAATTGTTCCTTTTATAATTTTAGGTACCTCTTTAAAAAGATAATATAAGAATTCATAAGATCTGAAATGATTACCATTTTCAGTCAAAACTTTAGTATTTTTAATATTCTTAAATTTATTATTTTTAAGCAGACTTATCAAACACTGACCTGAAAAAAAGGGTCATGAGATGAAATTTCAGATAAAAAGTCATGATAATCATATTTAATTTTCTCATTTTCTTTAAAAGCAATTGCAAATCCTAATAAAGAAATAGGTATTTTTTCATAAAACCAATTATTTGTCTTTATAGGACCCCCATCTATTTTAAAGTTTTCTTTATAGTCTATTACTATAACACATGAATTATCATCAAGATTATTTATATCACTAATATATTCTTTATTTTGATGCTTATAAAACTTTTCATGTAAGTCAATAGATTCCAAATTTTCTTTAATAAATTTAGGCAATGGCAACTTCTTTATACTCAAATCATTTTTCTTCGTTTCTAATGATTTTTTCAAGTTACAAATGTTACACATATCAGTTTGTTTTTTGCTTTTAATTATATTATTAGGAATAAGCTTATAGAAAGTGGAAAGTGAAATAGAAATATTGTTTTTATTTTCATATCCTCATAAATTTCTTTTTTTGTTTTCAATAATGAGTATTTTATTTTAGTTGGGTATTCACTCAATTCTTCTTGTAATTCTTCATAAATTAATCCAGGGGACTTTTTAGTGAATTGGCTGGTTGGAAATGAATTTTTTAATATATTTTTTAAAATATTTTTTATGTTTTCTTTCTTTACTGAATCATTTTTTCCTTTTTTATTTTTTGAATTTAATGATACTTTTTTAGCATTTTTTATTTTTTAGAATATGAATACTCATTTTTTGTCATTTTAAATCCACCATCTCAAGGCTCTTTCAAACTGTAGCTTGATGTAACCAATGCTCCTGGGGAAGGAAGGTGCTTGGCAGAGGACTCTGACATCAATTCCTTTAGTTTGTTAAGGAAATCATCTGTCTTAGAATTTTGTATGACAGGTAAGAAGGTATTTTTTCCAAACTCTGTTTTTAATAAGAAATGCTCAACAAAGCTGTTAAGATCATTGCCAGCAGTAAAAAGGAATGCTTGTTTAAGCATAGAGATGATTTCTCTCTTAGTAGAAGCCCCCAGTGAGAAGAAGAGTGTCATCTGAGGTGCAAACTTGATAGGTTCCATAATGATAGTGGTTGGGTTCCTTGGCTTGGTTCAGGCAGTTCTTGCTTGGAAATAGATGTGCAGTTATCAGAGAGGAGTAAAGGTGTAGATTGTAAAGTAAATTTCTGTAAAGTTGAGCTGTTTAAATACCATGTTAGCTGAGCTTTTCCACTACAGGCATAAATCCCCAACTGACCCCCAATTGATCTCCTTAATTTATCAATATCACCCCTGAAGTCTGATATCATTGTTTATTTACCCCTTTTTATATTCTGGTTAACTGTCAATATCTCAGCAGATAGTACTTCAATCTTGCTCAAACTAGTATCAATAGAAAGCCCTTAACATTGGCTTTCAGAATTTTGCTGCAACTTTATTTTTCAGTACCAATTTAGTATCTTGAAGTGGCTTTGAATGTAAGCTTATAAAATTGCTATTTAAAAAAATATGCTAATTAACTCTTAAAGTATGATATTTTAATAAGTAAACTAAATTTAAAGTATGAATTATTATTTAGCTTACTTCTAGTAACCAACTCAAAAACCTTTTGTTTTAAATAAACTCAAATTTTTTTATAACTTTTAACAGTTCTTAAAAAATGAACTTTATATATCTTAAATCTATCAAAATAAAAATGTTATTTTTTAATCACATATAAATATTTACTTGTATAATTAAAGTTGTATCTTATTTTTATAGATACAATGACTAAGATCATTTTCCATTTAGTTTAAATAAATTTTAACCTTTATAAAATTTAATTAAATAAAGCAAGATTTTGATACATTCTTTTTTATGTTTGAATTTTTTATACATATTACCTCTAGCATACATATAAAAATTTTTATTTTATTAAATAGTTGTATAAAGCTATTTTATTAATATTAAATACTTAAGAATTTGAAAGAAAAACTTTTGCTCTCTTATGAGTTTTATTATATATTTTCTATAAAATTTAACTTAAGAATAAATTACTTATGCTAAATAAAATCACTGGAATTTCAATAAAAGTTTAGTTTTAATTTTACCTTTAGTTTTTTAACTTTTTACTAGATTTTTTTCTAAAAATAGCCCTAAAATTATTTAATATTTATTTATTAAATATGCAAAAAAGCTATCTGCCCTCTTTTTAAAAAGAGGGATTCAAAATTATTCTATTTTTTATTTAAATACTTTTAAAAAAGATACTACTTTAGGTAATAATTTGATTTCCAACAAACTCATAATACCAGTTTTTATCATATAATAATGTTGGTTTTTTTAGAATGATGTCATTTTGTGTTAATCAGGAGTCAAGAAATAATGGTATCTGAAATAAGATTATTACCAGCTTTTAATACAGTTTATTTTAGCTGTAAGTAGAAAATGATTAATTTAATATAGGTTTTTATTTTATAAGGATTAAATAAGATTTATTTTGATAAAATTGTTTTAATTATTTAAATTTACTGATAAGTAAATTAAAACAAAATTTTAAAGTTTAAAGTAGCACAGTTAATAGATAACAGATTAATCTAACAAATAATGACCCATTTATTAGTGAACAGCAGTGGCTGGATGGTGTACCTAGGATGCTTTTGCTCAGCCCTGGCTAGCTTTTGGCTTAAGGCTGTTACAGCTAAAACAAAATTACTTAATATTTATTATTTTTAAATAAATGTTTGATCAGAGTAGCCAAAAGCTTGGCCAAAGCAGCCCTAGGTTTACCAAACTTCTTCTTTATTCACCTGGATGGATTTTCTAGTCTTGGCCAATGATATGATAACCGGATATTTTCCAGGCTAAAATCTTTATAGTCAGGGGTTGTTGGTATTTGATTAAATGCAGTGGGACAAAGAGTGATCCAAGGGCCGGTACAATTTGGGCCATGGGTCATCTTGGGTTGATTTATATGGGATGGTGGGGCCTGAAGGTACCATGTACATATGATATAAACCTAAAACAAGATAAGGTAAAGCACGTTGGGCCAAAGGTTTATAACACTTTATTTTCAAAATGATGATGATTCTTGACTCCAATCTGATGAGGTACATCTACCTATTTGCCAGGCTTTGATCTGTGGTTAGGATTCCATGAGTAATATTCTGGAAGCTGGAATTGAGGGCTTTTGGCTGACACAAGTATGGGCTGAAATGGTTCAGTATTTGCGGAAATATAGGCAACCAAAGATGATTAAGGAGAAACAAACAATCAAACAGAAGTCTTGGCATAAATATCAACAAAATAGGAAATATCAGCTGAGACTTGATTCTCAGTCCTGACACCATGGGTTGAGCAGACACCTCTATAGGATTTTGGGGTGGCAAATGGTGCTGGGTCAAGGTGATTCTATACCAGTTATCTTAGGAGAATAGTCATTTAGACTCTTCTGTTCTTCCCAAGGTCAGGCTGGTTGGAATATTACATGTTGATAGCAGTCAGTTGGCTGAATGCTGAGCATTTCATATAGACAACTGCTCTTGGGGGATTGACCGAGGAGCCAATTGAATGGGTTGCTACTTCAGCATAGATCCTGAAATCAATGTTGATCTAGTAATTCTAATATTAATATCCTGGGTAGGGAATTTTTGGCCGAATGTGGGCTCTCAATCTGGTTGTATTTAGATGTGGGCCGCAAAAACAATAGCCTGTTGGGCACCAAATTAACTAGGCAGGTGGTCTCCAAGCCAGTTGGGCTTGATCTTCCACCATAATGCTATTGGATTAGTTGTCTGTTATTGTCATTCATGACAATTATAACAATCAACGTTCACTGGTTTAATCAATAAGAAGATATGACAATCAAGAAGCATTAAATTTATAATAGGTTGGCAAGTAAATTGGCTTGAATGTTCCTGATTTATAATAAGGTGATGCTAAAGTAATATATTGATGGTGGATATCTTTCATGTTTAATTAATACATGTTCCTAGATGCATACTTGATATTTATTTAGATGCCACAGCTAGAAAAATACTGGAAGTATTCTTAAGGCAAATAAAAGACTTTGTATTGACATTGTTTTGAATCTATATGTTGGTTAGATGTAGTCTCAGAATGGGTGGATGCTCGTATTAATTAATTGCATGCCGGAATCACCTCGGCTTTCTGGGTCAGAGTTTGGTGGGGATTTTAGTATCTGTATTTTTGCTTTTTACCTTCACGCTTGGAGACTGGAGCTGATTGAAATATGCTCAGTTTCAGGGGCGTTGTTTGATTTGAATAGCTGCAGCTTGAATATGTCTGATGTTCGCAGCGACGAGTGGGGCTTTAAGCTAGTATGAGTGATTGATGTATAGTGCTACATGGCTTTAATCGCTCCAATTTAAGAAGTGATTGATATTTGATGGGGAGCCCAAATATAGGATGATATGCTGGCCGTTTATTTAAAAAATAGACGCTTACATTTGAGATAGCTTTAAAGTTTAATGGGTTAATCAAAGGGGTTTCAAATCCATAGACTGATTTCACAAGGCATTAAATTTCCTGCCAATCAGCTCAATTCATACCTGATCCGTCAAGAATTCAGACAAAAAGTATTTTTAGCCGTGGTGCAAACGGAGCCGCAGTTAATTAAAATGCTGGCTCAAACTTACTGGATGCTTAGAGCTTAAAAAGCTTTTCTAGTTTTTTAAAAGGGATGAAAAATAATGAAATGTCTTAGAATAAGTTTATCATTCATGTACGCTTATTACACCGTGTATTACAAATTATTATGTACATTAAGTTACACACCATTGCATTAGAGATGCTACAAGCGAGGAGTATTATTTTCTTAGATGGTAAGTAATAAAGGCTGAGCTGGGGTGCTGGATTGTAACAGTTGCAAAGGAATAATATGTGATGAGTTTATGGCTTTAAATCGGGGTTAATTTATAAATGAAACCATTTTATTTGTTGAAGATAAAAGGGGTTTTGTGACAAGAAAATGAGTATGAAATTTTTATTGTTGATTGGATGTGTACTGGGGCATATGGAGATGTCGACTCCTGCGCCACGACGCTCAAAGTGGAACCCTGACAATAAAGGTGGGGATATCGACTATTCGCAGTCTACGCCGTTGAACGGAGGTTCCCGCCCCTTCCCATGTTTCGGATATCCCAAGGGCTTGTCATCTGGGACTTATCGAGCTGGCCAGGCCATCCCTGTTCAGATTGTTGGTGGCGCCACCCACGGTGGTGGCCACTGTCAGTTTTCTATATCATATGATGGCCAAAACTTTGTTGCCTTGCAGAATGTCTATGGAAACTGTCCCAGCGAAGCGCGCAATTTCGATATTGTCCTTCCTGAAGATGCTCCTGCAGGAGATGCCGTGTTCGCGTGGACGTGGATTAATCGGAACGGCGGGCGTGAATTCTACATGAACTGCGCCGATATCCGCATTGTGGGCCCACCCAATGGCGTCATCAGCGGCCACGAGATCCTCCTTGGAAACTTCCCAGTCGAAGGGAAGCTCCACCGTACATTCCCTGAAGGTTTCTCTAGCGACTACGGCATCAACTATTTTTCAGAAACCCCCATCATCACCATCACCCCTGGTGGCCTGCGATCCCTTGTTCCCCAAGGAAGCTCTTCAAATCTAAGCACCAACCAAACTCAAACCAGATCTTCCCGCAACTGATTCCACATCAACCTAATTTCTCCAAAACAAGCCAACAATCTCTTACATCAGTCTTCCGAGGAAAGCCAGCTCTCATTAATATTCAATTAAACTCATTTTGCATGCAAATTTTGTATGCTTATTAAGCATCTATATACCTTGCTGAACTTCTTAGCTGTTGAGATAGACACACTAAAGTCCTTCCAGAGTGAATACAACTCATGCACTGATCAATTAAGCATCATACATAATGCAACATAGACTAACTATAATATTGGCTTGATCAGGCTTGCTTCAACCAAGCCCCTGGCAGTCGCTAGCTCTGGGTCACCCCTCCAAAGATTTATTTTAGAATACTTAATATTCAGTATTTCTATATTGGCAGAGGTTGCCCAGTGCCAGAATTAGGGCTGCGTCAGAATTGAGACGAGTGGCTCCTTTTCTAAAAAGGAGACATTCATCTCAGATCTGGAAGTGATTCCAGAAATTTGTTATAGCTACAATTTTTCTGGAATTGTAGCTGTACAGATCTATAAACAGATGTGTTTTTGGATTTTTTTTAAATAAAAAGTATTGTTTTCTTTCAGATTTTAAAATGAAAATAATATAATATTTCAAATTCAACTTTTTAAATAAAAAATAAAAAATATTAAAATATACATATATGGCTCATCAGGAAAAAAGAAAGCCTTCTTTGACCAGTTTTTTCCAAAAAAAATTGGATTCCCCTTACCTAGGGGAATCCAAAACCGTGACGGCTTGGATGTGTCGATTACGGCAAATGCTGTAATTAGGGTGTTTTTAATCCACTGCAGTCCTACGCTAGAAGCTAGCCAAGGCTGAGCCAGAGTATCCCTGTATTGCAGTTGTTCCTAACTTGAAGAAAATCAATTGTCCAAAGTGCCAGAAAAATGGGAATTTGATGATTCAACACAATCCAATTGTCAAATATTGTCCCAGATAATGCCATCTTAACCAGAATTGCCTGTCCCCAGAAGAAAGCACCCAAGCAGCTAGCCCCAAAAACCCATGAAGAGTCTGGCTGATATAAACCAAGTCATTGAAAATAAATGGGTTATAGCAAGGCATGTGTGGGTTTTGTCAATTTTGTCAAATGAGTCAAAAAAGGCTTGGAACCCTCAAAAACAGGTAATTTGGTGCTTTTCAGCACCAAAATCAATTTATGATGTCACAAAATTTTCAGCAACTTCATGTGATTTGATGACAAAATTGAGGCCTATCACACCATCACCAAATCCAACTCCCCATATTGATTTACAATCCCCTAGAACTACTTTATCAGTTCAATAAACACTATAACTTTAAAACCAATATCAAGTTTTAAAGTTTGCAGATAATTATCCCCCAAAGATGGAGTTCCTTCTCTTTTACAAGACCATGCAGTACCTTGCAGTTTGTGGATTCAACTTATGGTTTATGTGGCTTCATGCTGGATTTGGACCCCCTAATTTTGAAATTAAGGAAATTGTCAAACAAATTTATAAGATTATGTACTTAAAAAATCCAGTCACCATTTCTCAATCAATATTCTTTTTCTGTTCTTCCCTAGTTTTCTTTGGCTGTATTGTCCCGCTGCCTCTGCTTGGAGATTTCTGTCCGCAAATTTCAACTTTACAATTTTTGTTAATTTTTAATTATTTGATATTTGGTATTTTATTCCCCATTTTGGGAATTTTTTTAGAATTTTGCAGAGACTTCACCATGAAAGTACCCACCAGTGTCACCTGCCAGCCACATGCAGAACAGAGCACTATCAGCCCTCTCATCTACCAATCAGACATCCCAGGGGCTCAGCTAACCTGCTGGGGGGCAGGCCACCCTACACAGCAACCGCCAGAATTAACTCATTCTGCAAGTTGACTTACTATATGTTGATAATCATTATAAAAATACTTTAATGTCAACAGCATTGAAAAGTCAGAATTAAGTTTTAACTCATGCAGACTACTAAATGTTGACACTTTTTTAACAAGCAGAAACCTGTTTCCTGAACATTTCACTTAATAAAAATTAAGCTTCAAGATATTTTTTAGAGTAATGTGATAACATAGATTTTAAAAAGTCCATAAAAAATTATACATGACAATTAAAAAAATTCATAAAAATATCTTTTATTTTATTTTACTATGAAATTAGCTATCTTTACTATAATGAATTTTTTCCCACTTATAAAAACAAAAAATCCAATGCACAAAAAAATACTACATAAAGTTTTACTTATTTTATAGGAAAATATAATAATCAGAAACAGTAAAAGAAAGTTTTTTCTATATTGAAAACTACAAAAAACATATAATTTACTAGTAAAATACCAATATAGGCCATGTAATACAGTCTAAAGCATCAAACTATCAATAGAAAATCAATGATTTTATAAAAACAGTATTATAAATTATTAATGAGTTATTTAGAATAACTATTTATTTAAAAATATTATACTTAATATATAAGAACTATATAAAAAATTAGGTAATACTCAATAAATTTAATTGAAAGCTAGACTGTGATCACCTGGTTGCCATTAAGAACTGTGGCAACCTTCTTGGTGTATTCCCCAATCTCTGAAAGCTTATACTTGGCCTTGACAACGTCCTTGATCTTCTCTTGATACTGTTTCTCTTTGGTGGTTCTCTTCTTCTTGGATGGGCAGTTCTCAATATCTCTGATGGATGCAACAGTCTTTCCCTGTTGGACTTTGAGGTGCTCATAGAAGGTGTTGTATCTGGGCTTGATTCCAAAGGAGGACTTGATATGCTTATGCCAGCCCTCTAAAGATGAAGTTGTTTTCATCTCATTCTTAAGAACTGCCTGGTAGCAGTTCCAGTTAGCTTTGGCTCTGGGCTTGCTCCAGCGCTTAGTGACCTTACGTCCAATCCACTGTGGTTCATAATATTCAATGAAAGGGTAGAAGGCACCATCATGTTTCTTGGCATATGGATCCTGGCATAGGAGGTCAAAGGCTTGTCCAGTATGCTCTGGCTTTACAAAGGCTAGTACTACAAACTGCTGAATTAAGAACTTAAACTTTCCTGATGTATCTAGATGATGGAGCTTGCTGAGCTCAGGTAGATCCTTTAGTTGCCTGTTGACAGCCTGTCAACAATGGAAAAAACACCCCTGGACCTCTCCATCAAAGGTATTTACAAAAGTGTTATACTGGGCAGTTTCATAGTCCATGATCATAGTTGAGGGTCCAAGTGCTTTATCTTGAGCTTCTTTTTCTGCAGCAAGGGTGACTTCATCCTTTTCATCATCATCTGGATTAGTTCTAGTGTTATGGCCAGGGGGACTCTTTCTATTATTGGGTAGGGCTTTGATGCCCTCCTGAAGGATTTTAAAGGCCTTTGTGTAGATCTCTTCTGTTGCCCCAGGAAGCAGAAAGTAGGCAAATGGGAGCACCTTGCCTTCAATAAGGGAATGTACAACCCATAGTTGTTAAAAAAGATGGGGGCATACTGCAAAGGTACCGTCACATAACCAGGTCTCTGAATCCCTCAACTACTCCAGGTTCTGTTGTGTAGCATAGCATATAATTCTTTCCTCTGTTGTAGGCCCATCATCATGTAAAAGGAATACCTCATCACCATTGAACATCTTTAACTCCTCTGTCAATACTAACTCTCCTTGGACCATGGCAGATTTCTTATGAGGGAATAGATCACAGCGTTTGTCACATATGTACTTCACTAACTGGTCGTGATCAGGGATGAGCTTCAGGTTCTCATTACTTAGGTGTGTGGTGGCCTTAACTGCAAGATCATAAGCCTTCACGTCTTTGTAGACTGGGACCATTTGGTAGAGGTACCACTTTAGAAGCTTCTCAAAAAGATTGATTGGAGCATTGCATGTGTGCTCTCCTTTTTCACTAGTGACTTTATCCCATTCTTATGTGTTGATCCTGGCAGCGCAGCTTCTATATTCACACACATAATGCTTGCTTCTTCCTGCTCTCTTCTGATTTTTGCAATTGAAAACATAGCCATCACAGACTAAACTTGCACCTCCTTGGACAGACATTAGAGGGGAAAACCAAGGGAACTTCTGTGGGAGCTTAAACTCTCCTTTGATGTTACATATATTGTGAACCTTTAGGGGATCCCATGGGCCATTTAGTGCTTGATGATATCCAGACAGGTAATCATCAGGATCTTCTTTATTGATACTTGATGAGGAGGATGGAGGTGCAGATTTGTTGGGTGGTGGAAGGGAATTATCTGGAGTTGGATTCTTGCGCTTCTTGGACTGGGATGAGCTTGATTTCTTGGGGCTTGATTCCTTTGAGCTTGATTCATCTGGGCTTGACTGGGGTTCTGGACTCTTGGGTATCTTCTTTCTTCCTTGCTTGTTTAGTGGAACATCATCTCCTTCTGATTGGTACCAGCTTAGAGAAGAGGAGGGGGCAGGGGAGGGCTCTTTGCTTTCAGGGTCTAGCGTCTTCTCATTTGTCTTCTGTTTGATTGCGGGCTCTTTGGCTGGTTTTTTGTTGGGGTAGGGACTTTGGGCCTTTCCAGAGGCTTTGGTTACTTTCTTGGTTGACTTGGGGCTCTTTTGTGGCTTCTTGGAAGATTTGTCCTACAATAATTAGAGTATAGTTCATAAAGTAAGAATAATCATGTGAAACATGAATAAAATTAAATAATAATCACTTGTTTTATTTTTTATTATGAATTAAAAAGTTTATAGAAATATGGAAAGTAATTTTAGAGCTAGTTTATTAGTAAAGAATAGAAAAAACCATGTTTAAATAAAAAGTTGACATTCTGGTAGTCACAATAGTCAAAAATATTTAATTTAGTTTGTCAGAATAAAAAAACGCTTTAATTTTGATGTCAACATACTGACAGTCAGCATTAAAGTAGAAAAACACTATGTGAATCACTTATAAAGCTTGGTTAATATTTTCTGGAGCTGGTTTTTTAAGGCCAAAATTGATTATTTTTAAATTTAAAAAGTTTAAAGATTTGCATATGTAACTTATGAAAACTAAATGATATGGATTGTAGAGGGAAGTCTAAAGTACAGCCCTGGGTACTTTGGCCTGAATTATCATACTATTGTATCTGTGCTTTTTGTTAAGCAGCAGTGTTTTACTAATAAACCAGTAAAAGTGTCAGCATTCAGTCAGTCAGCGTTCTTTTATAGTAACTCTCCTATTAAATCTCGCTTAAATTATGTCACTTTATTTGCTTAGCCAAACCCCTTTGTTGCAATTTAGGCAATGCGTCAATTTGACACAAAGTAGACATTATAATTACATATGTAATTTCTAGTTTTAACATATGTGTTTTGGCTTAAGTGGACTTCCAGAAATAAGCTATAGTTTATCCAGTGAGTTTAAAATAACAGTAAATATCTAAGTAATACAAAGAATGCTCTGAAAGTTGGCATATGTCTTTATTCAATTCTTATCTTATTATTTATTTAATAAAAACAGTAGTATAAAATATAAAATAGTTATTTTTAGAATATTGTATAATTTATTAAGAAACTCATGTATTCTTATTTGGGGTCGACATCCAGATATTACTTACTGTAGTCAACCTTAATGTAAAAGTACAAAGAAACTTACATTTTCATAGTAAATTATATTAGTTTTTTGGCTTAAAATTAAGCCTTTTTTTAAATGGTGTCAACATTATGTCTGTTTCTTTTTAATTTTGCAATTCTGACTTAATAATTCACTATGAAAAATTAGCTTAGTTTTGGAAATGCCCGATTCTGGCGGATAAATACTAAAATAATGACGGCTTACTGAATGTCAACAAATTGTTGACATTCAGGAAGTTGACTTGCAGAATGAGTTAATTCTGGCAGTTGCCCCCTACACTGGCCCAAAGCAGCCAACCCCTCAGGACTGAGACCCCAAATCAACCAACTAAACTAGGGTCCCCAATACAAGCTCCTAGGGGCAAACCCAGGCCAAACCACTCCCAAAATATACTCAGTAGTTGATCTGGGTCCCAACCATTTTCTGAAATATGCTGAGCTAACCATTGGTCAGCAACAAGAATCCCTCAATCTTCATAATAATGATTCATAAAAGAGTTTGGCCTCTATTCACATTCCAAACCCTAAAAGTCACCGTCTAGACTTTTGGGATCCCCAATCCAATGTTCTTACTCTCACCTATAGGATTTTGCACCATGAAATACACTAAAAATATATAAACCACCCTCAATGATAGGCTATGCTATCATTAAGGGGTTGATCTCTCAATTAGAATATCACATAAATGTGTTAGTGTAAAATGGTAAGCTGCATGATTCCAGGACAGACAATGAGGGTATAATAGACAAATTGTAAGTTTCTTGAGCAACAAGAGACCAAATCAGGAGGACAACTTCAGCATCTTGACACCAGAAGTAGTATAGCAGAAGATAAAGAGGGAAATTTTCATGACAAGGGTAATTTGCAGAGGCAAATCAGAGTAAGAATCCAAAGAAGAGAGCATATAGAGTGTGGGCCAGGGGGCAGTCAAGGAACTGACTGCCACTTTGACCATTACAGAGGCCAGTTTCTCAAGGACAGGGCAAATGGCCCCAGTAGAGCAATCTTATTTTTTGGAAACTTCTTTATTTGATGGTAATTAAGCTATCTAGAAACAAGTTTCTAGTGGGGGATTTGGGGAAGTTTTAAGGGAATTTGAGTTGGAGAGGATGAGAGGATTACAGCTTCTGATTGTTCAGCATAAATATTTTCTTCATTTGATGGTTCAATGGTGGGATTAGACTGAATGACGTCATAATCCAGAAAATTCTGGCAACCAGTGAGCCAAGCACTATACTCTTTTGGCAGCAAATAACATGTGAATAATTTATTGTAGTTAATCAGTGAGAGCAAGGGCAGATCCAGAAATTGGATAGGTATCTGGGCAACTCCAGCTTTAACCTGTTTTTTTATCTATGACATTTAAATTGTCTAGAGTTTCCAAGGGTTTAGCAGCTTTTTGGCAACAGTTCCAAGTGCGGCAAGGGTGTGTAATTCCTTACATCTGTCTTTCTACCGTAACAAAATCAATCTCTTAATTACAAAATAAGAGTATAATACTACTAAGCTTTAGTTACCCTAATCCAAAAAAAATGAACTATATCCTTTTCTCAGCCGTGTTAACAGCCTGCCTAGGGATTGGGAGATACCAACATGAGTATCTAGTGTTTGGAACCACACCACAAAGAGCCAAAGGAGTGTATCATGTGAAGCCACACAACTCAACCCCTCATAAACCATCCCATGACCTCCCCTGATGTTGCCTCAGTCCACCACACCACTGGCAGTTTATACTTCCATATATTATGCCCTGTCATACTTTGCAGAAAGTTTCAGATGTTACGTCATGCACACCAAGATCAGCAAGTGATTGATGACTGTCTACCTCATTGTAACTGTCCTGACAGGTTTCCAGCTTTCCAACTTGATGCCATATCTGATCTAGCTTAAACTAGCCAACCTTGGATATTACAGCCAGCCACCCCACTCACAGGTTTCTTCCCCCCTGGTTTACTCCAAAGGCTGGTTAGTTTTACATGATTTTTCCTAAATTCAGAATATATTGGCTTCACCCTTGAGAGCATACTAGTGTCTGATCCCTTGATCCTTACCAGAGAGCATACCAGATTTGCTCTTAAATACATCTGATACACTACTTAGCCTAGGCTGTTTAAGGACAGATACAACTAACCTCTAGCCCACCAAGTCATCATGAAACTGTTTCACATCAAAGCTCAGCTATCTGTCTGCCCCTAAACTCCCTATAGACAGCTCTAATAAGCTGTTTGGGATGATGTACATCACTCTTTTGGGGGTAATAAATACTATGTTCCCTTTTACCAGCCCTTAGGTTGGACAGTTCATATCCTATTTATCTGATTTGGGCCAATTCTATGCCAGGCCTTGCCCGCTGGCCCCATAACCTATGATATCCTTACTTCTGATGACCTGGTCACATAAGGACAGTACTCTGACAATAACTCTTAAGATAAAGTATCTCTGGGTTGGTTTATGTGGCAGGGACAGGAATCCTACCTGGACAGCATTGGTGTATGGGTTAAACAGTTGGCTGCAAGGTTCAGCAAGAAAGGTTGAGGGTATGGCAAGCAGATCTTCAGAGGCTTTGACAAGGGTAACCTGGACTGGGGCAAGGGGCCAACTAAGTTTGAGCTCTTTGATGTATAGCAAAAGGTTGTGGTGGGAATAAAATTAGAGGTTGGCATTTATAAGGAAAGCTAGAGGGGTAAGGGTGTGTGAAAACAGTATAGAGAACAGGCCAGAGAGCAACCAACAACTCAATAGCATATCAAAGTATAGCCAAGGTCAAGTTGTCAACAACAGGGGCCACAAGGCCCATATATTCTAGTGTTTGGGATGAAACATGCTTTCAATATTTTCCAGTGATATGCTATTTAGAAACAAGTTTATAGCAAGAAGAGAAAAGTTTTAAGGGATGTTAGTAGTGATGTGCTATTTTATTATTGTTCAATTGAACTACCTTCATTGATTGGAGTTGCCAATTAGAAATTGATTCTTATGACATCAAAATTGTTAACATTTTGGTGGCTGGCTGGCTGAGCGCCTCTTGCACCAAGCTTTGCAGATCAGGTTATTAGTTTCCCATAGTTCATTGGTAGTAATGGAGAAAATACAGAGTTTATGGCATTATTTGAGAAGCCCCTGCATTTACCCATTTCTGGTCAATAACAGTATTTGAATCCTCCAAACTGATTAAAGGGTTGAAAGCTCTTCTTTGTCAATATTTTTCCTTGTGGGATTGTTATATGCCTAACATTTGGTGCTCTAATATAACATTTATAGTAAGTTTGACCTCACTTATGTCACACTTAAGGTACTTACAGATCAAGTAGTTTTCTGCATGAGAGCACTGCACTCTTGAGCCACTGCTGTAATCTATATCATGAGACTTGCTTCTATCATTCTCTGGGATTTCCAAATATTTCCCAGCTCTTCTGGAGCTTAAGACTCCCAAGAAACTGGTCTAGGATATGAGAGTTGTGCTTTTTCTTGGGTTGAGTTTTGACTCACCACTACTGGGTGTATTTTGCCACCAACTTTCATTGTAAACTAATCAAGCTAAAATATAACTGAAACTGTTTTATCTGTGTCCTATAGGCTTTTGTATAATTATATTATTTATTGGATTGAGTTGTTTGTAGTGAGGTTGGCTGTTTTGCCTATTGATGCCCCAAATACAAGTTAGCCAAGTGTATACTTTATGTTATAACTTTAGCTTTGTTTAAAGATGGGATGGGTTTGTTTGCCTCATAGCTGTGAAAACTACTGTATTTTCTTGATAAAAAATTTGTTGCTTAGAAACCAAATATATTCATGTGAGCTAGTTTGAAGCTTACAATTAACTGCAACCCCGTGTAACTTGTCTGGTTGAGAGTAAGGCTGTGATGGATTCAAAACGGGCCAATTACGGCATTTTGTTATAATCGACACATCCAAGCTGTTGTGTTTCCGGATTTTGATTCCCTTTACCTAGGGGGATGCAAATTTTTCAAAAAAAATGGTCCAAGATGTCTTTTCTTTTTTCCAGTTGAGCCATTTTTCATATATTTTTCTAATAAATTTTTTATTTTTTAAAAAAATCAATTTGAGTTATGATATTTTTTATTTAAAAATTTGAAAGAAAGCAAATATATTTTTTATTTTTAAAAAAAAATCTGAAATTTAACATCTGTCTGTGGATGTGTACAGAAGCAATTCCGGAAGTTCGTAGCTATGACAATTTTCTGAAATTGTTTCTGGATCTGAGATGAATGGCTGCTTTTTTATAAAGCAGCCATTGTTTCAGATTAGGGCTGCATTGGATTTGAGATGAGTGCTCCTTTTCTAAAAAGGAGCCACTCATCTCAAATCTGGAGAGGATTCCAGAAAATTGTCTAGGGTACAATTTACCAGAATCGTCTCCATACATAACTGCAGAAGGGGTTTTTTCTGGATTTTTTTAAATAAAAATTATATTACATTTTTCTATTTTAAAAAAATAAAAAATAAGAGTTCAAATTTTATTTTAATTTCAAAAAATATTTTATTTTTAATATATATATGAATCCAGCTCGTCCGGAAAATAGAAAGCCTTTGACTTTCTTTTTTTTAAAATTTGGATTCCCCCAACGTAGGGGAATCCGAAATCTGGAAACAGGGAAGGGAGCACAGGACAATTACGGCAAATGCTGTAATTGTCCCTTTTTTTGGGTCAACACAGCTCTATTTCAGATCCACCACAGCCCTAGTTGGGAGCAGGAAGGACCTGGTTCGATTTGCAGCGCACCTCCAGCCTGCCTTAAAGCAAATGATGGCAGAAAAATTCTTAGCAAGTTTCGGGCTAAAGGAATATAAGTGCTGTTAAATTTTTCTTCTTTTTGACGCTATGTCTAAGCAAAAGTTGGCTTTGATAACTGGTGGCTCAAGAGGAATCGGGTTGGCTTGTGGGCATAAATTTGCTTCTAAAGGCTACTCAGTTTTGCTGGTTTCTAGATCTAAAAACATTAGTGAGATTGCTGATCAGCTCCCAAAGGCAAATGCAGGCCAATTAAATGCAGGTCTTTTATGTGATCTTACTGATATCAATAGTATCAAGGATCTATTCAAGGTAAAATATGTTAATGGCTGTATACTAGCTTCTATGTTATCCTTGATGGAAGAAAGAACAAACTTACATCTTTAAAATGTTGTTATAAATATACCCATTTTATTTCAACCTTATTAAAAATCAACTTTATGCTGGTTTAACGAATTTTAAAACTTCAATTATTTTAAAGTTGTTAAATTTCAGTATATTTAAAATATTTTAATTGCTGCTGTTGATTCACAGCTCTTTCTAGTACTATTTATTATTCTTGGCTTATAGTTGAAATGCATAGCTTATTTTAAGATGATTCCATTCAAAACCCTCATTTCCACTTTTCAAAATGCTAATATAAAATTAGAGAATCCCAGAATATGGTGAGCTTGACTGCTTAATTAATAATGCTGGTAAGCATCGAATATTTATGTATTGGGCTAAAGTCAATATTATTAATCAACTGAGCACGTATAATAAAAAGTATATATCTTTTGAAACCAATCTTTAAAGTAATATTTGTTAGTGAAGCCTGATGATGGATCTGACTTGATTAGGCTATTTTTCACTAGTTTAATTTACACATTTTTTAAAACTATATGCGAATATCAGTTGCTCGATGAATAAATAAAATTTTCCTTGATCTAATCACCATAATATTACACAGGTATCAATAAAGATGGTATGCTAGCTTCATTGGATGTATCATATATGAACGAAGTTATTGCAACTAATGTTTCGGGGACGCTACATGTTTGTAAAGCAGCCTCACGATATTTTATACGAAAACGCCAAGGTAACATGATTTTGAACAGAAACCATACATTGCTAAGCACAATGCTTTCAAAGTCTATATTTTAATCCTAAAAACAATCGATTCCAGTTTGCCATCTCCCTAGCCTTGTATAAAATCTATTGTATCGCCTCTGCTTGTTTAACTTGCTCCAAAATATCTCATTCTTTGGGATTGAACGACTAGAGTTTTAATAAGTACGGAGATCAATGGAACCCAAACCACATCCCCATAATAGCGGGGTTTCCACCACCCCATCTTTTCCTACAGCGTTAAAACATGACACCTTAGGAAATATAATTAATATATCCAGTGTTTTGGGGCTCAGGGGCAATATTGGACAAGTCACTTACAGCGCTTCCAAAGCAGCAGTCATCGGTAGATCTCCTTAAATCGTATTTATAATGATTTAGGCTTAACCCGAAGTCTCGCATTGGAATTGGCTCAAGTCAATGTTCGTGTTAACGCCATAGCACCTGGATACATTGAAACACACATGACTAAAGGTTAAGCACCATCTTCAAGCTAACCGCCATAGATTTCAAACTTGAATTAAAGGAGAAGCTGTTTGAAAAGATCCCACTGAAGCGCTTTGGACTTCCAGAAGTAATGCTATTGGCTTTCAAGCTTCTAAACCCTTTTAGGATGTAGCAAATGCCGCTTGGTACATCAACCAGGCGAATTATCTGACAGGAAGCGTAAGGCGTTTGCTTAAGAACCTGTTTAATAATAGGTTAGGTTCTGACGCTTGATGGGGGCCTCTCCTGCTGAAATGTTTGTCTATCTCGCCAGTTACTTCTCTTTTGTTCAAAGCTCACAGTCAAGGGCAATTCTGGGCCCTACCTTTTCAGATCAACCTTAAAAAATTTTATGAATCCAAACAAAACAGCTTTTTTTGAAATTTGGCGCCTTAATTGCAAACTACTTTATAAGTAAGATCCATCAAAATACCAAAGACATCAGCTTTAGGTAAGTCCAGATAAGATCAATATTTATGGCTCTGCTAGGCCAAATATCATCTATTGAGTCTCTGGGCTTCTTTAGGTCTGTGTATGACTTTAAAGCTTCTACTCCAACCCCTTCTGAGCTATATTGAGGATACAATTTAGCCTACACCATTGCTGATTAAAGCTAACCTTCGCAACTTAGAAAGCAATCTGCCTCAAATTTGTTCCCAATTGTATCCTGATCTACAAACCCCTAAATTTATTTATATTAACCTTATACTGAACCTTACAAGATTCAGAAGATTGAGAAAATTTAGAAGATAACAGTTAAAAGGAACTTGCAAAGACATGAGAATAGATGGCTTTATTATTTGTTGATTTGGGAGATTTATATTACTATTAGTGGTAATATAACCACTTTTGGAGAGAGGGATTGGCAGTGTTCTTATTTGGAGCACCCACCTTACTTGATGGTACATCCTTATTTTTATAGTTTTTTAATTGGATAAACCCATTATTGAGTTGTGGGTGCCACTGATGTAGCATTGTGGACTTCCTGGAGGGGATGGTTTGAAGCTCTATCATGGAAAAACTTAACAGATGTCTGCTTTGTGTTGTAAGGCCTGGTGATAACTTTTGTG
Source organism: Entomophthora muscae (assembly GCA_014839935.2). Taxonomy (NCBI): domain Eukaryota; kingdom Fungi; phylum Entomophthoromycota; class Entomophthoromycetes; order Entomophthorales; family Entomophthoraceae; genus Entomophthora; species Entomophthora muscae. The sequence goes on from QTSX02006587.1 coordinate 75,065, forward strand.
AGGCCATCAGTTGTGACACCCCTGTCCTCTGGTTTGTAAAACTATCTTCAATAACTATGTGGATCTGCAGAATCTCTGGAAAGATATTCAAAAAGGTTTCCAGGTGGGAATTGCTTGGCAAGGACAGAGGCTGTTGTGATGCAGCTCATTTACATTGCCAGTAGTATTCTTTATGATGTCATAGTTGAATATTGTTTTGAGGGAATTAAGAGCAGGTTAAAACTTAATCTAGTTAACTATTAATCTAAACATTAAAGATTATGGCAAAAAATGATTTCAACAGCATGTCACAACATCTTCAACTACTCCCTCTTGGGAAAGTAATTCTTTGAGTAATTTCTCAACTAATCATTAAGTTGGTGGCACTCCTATCAATTGCCCATCTATTACAGGGATCAACCCTTTTGAGCCCTAAGCGTAACACTACTTGGACAAGCCTTGTGACTTCCATGATGTACATGGGCGGTATGTGGCTTCTCATGATACTATATAATACTCTAAACTCATGTCAAATAAAGTTTATTCTCTTTTTAATTTTCCTCTTTATCTTGTTTACTATACTTCTAAGAAGTATATACCCAACAATCACAAACAATAAAAAGGTGGCAAATGCAAGTTAAAAAGGTAAACATCACATCCTCATAATCTCAAGCTCACTTAAAGATACTTGTGCAGCCCAACTAAAATAAGTAATTTAAGGGGAAAGTGGTCTGAGGGCTGCTTAGAACTAGACAGTGAAGGTGGGAGGGCCAAGTTTTTGGAAGAAGCATCATGATAAAAACACTTTGAAGAATTAGCAACAGAAATTTAGAGCTGAACTTAGGAAATCTAGCCAAGCCAGCTTAAATCAAAATTAGAAAAGGTTTTGGAGGGGAGAATTTTCAGAGTGAGAATCATAGCAATTGTGGTAAATGGCTAGCTACAACATTGTAGCTGTGTCAACTACCAAGAATAATAAGGTGATGGTTGGTTTGTTTATTATTGGAGCCCAGAGGCCCAAATACTCTAGAATTATATGTGGGAAAATATCATTTTTTGATTCAAATAAGCTATCTAGAAACAAGTTCAAGATAAGAAGACAGGGTGATATGTGAATTGGATGGGAGAGAATCTGCTTCTGATTGGCTTATCAGAATTTTTTCACTGGCTTCACTTTCCATTAAACTTTTATCAACAAGGACATCATAATTGATGATTTTTGGTTGACCTGCAGGTTGAGCAACTATATTAATAGAGAATGTGTACTTCAAAATTGGTTTATCAAATTTATTTTTGGGAGGATGATAAAACTCAAATAGCTCTGAAGTTAACAAGGCTGGAGCTGTCTTCATTCATTTTTACTAATGACAAATTTTAAACTGTTCAATTTCATTGACTTTTGGGCCATCTTTTGTTACTGGTGCTTCTTCTGTCTTGGTCAATCAATCCCTACTATTGATTTAGCACCATGTCAGATGGCTGGATATTTTATTGACCCAAGTCTCAAATTATTAAAGCTTTCACTCTTGAAAATTTTATTCCTGTTAAATTGACGGTATCAAACCTAACTGATTAAGTATTCTTCTAGGTTAAAACCTGAGACTCATATCCTCATAAAGAATTCTCCTCAAAATTTAAGCTCTTGGATGTGAACCAAACTATAATTATTATATCATAATATTTTCTCAATTATATTTTTGGTTTTTAAAAGGACACCTTCAGTATTTAAAGATATACAGCAATGTAATTTTAACAAAATTGTGGGGGTGAAGGTTAAAAAGCTAATCTGGGAAAAGAAAATAATATTTCTGTAGCCCAAGTGTAAAACTAGGCTATGATAATTACTATAGAGGCCAAGAAAAGAAGTTTAGGAATAAAATTGTTGGGTTAAAAATAGAGTGAGTGGATTATGGGCCATGATATTACATCAGTATCAGTGAGCAACCAAAATAAAGCACTAAAAAAACTTTTGTCCCAGGAATTGATAGGTCCAAATAATTAAGCATAAAATTTTACTTGACAGGTATTGTTTTAACAAATTCAATAGCTATAAGAGAGTATTTATCTAGGAATATCTTTAGAGAATATTAAGAATACTGGGAAAGCAGCTCTCAGCCCTAATTAATTTCTTAACATATGGACTTTCAGTTGGGTTTTTAATCAATTAGGGCACTTATAGTAGTTTTTAGGAAATTTTGAGTCAAGTTCTGTTATTAAACAGAAAAAAGTGTGAGATCTGTCTTTTAAAATTTTGAGGGTAAGATAAAAATATTTAAGCCATTGGAGAATACAAGGCAGATGCTTTCCTTTCCCATTTTTTAGCAATTATCAAATTGGTATTATTAAAGATAATTAGGCACTTAGCTTCAGCTGACTTCTATTACTCTTTTTCTTGGGTCAATTTATATCTATAAGGAGATTTCCTGATGTAAAATGTTTGGTTTAAATTATTGGATAACTGAGGCATCTCTTTTTAAATTTTTCTTGCTGAACCTTTCTTAAGTTAGGTTAAGTACAGTATTATATTTGCCATTGTTATTATAAATAATCCTATATAATCTCAGTCAGTATTTAAAATTAGAAACAATGTTTAAAGGGGGCTCATAATATAAGTGAAATAAAGAAGCCTTTTATTTGTGACAGTAAAATTTTAGATGATTATTAGTGATCTCTAGGACACAAGTGGACAAGAGGATTTTTGATATTTTTCTGTAATGATTTAATCTTATTTACTATTAATTGTAATTTAATAAGTGCTATATCAATTGATAAGAGCATCTGATATAGTAAAACATAATTTTTATAAAGGTTAGATAGAAGCTCCACTCATCTTGAAACAGCTCAATGAAAGCCTTGTGTGTAAGTTGAGATGTATCTGTGGCTGCTGTAGGATTTTTGGGTAAAAAAGTAACTAGAAATCTTTCTGTAACATATTTTTTATAATTATGCCTAATATGCCTTATTGATTTTTTTTTTACAAAAAATTACTTTGTTTATAATTATCATCAATTAAGGCCCACTGATAACTCTAAATTTAATGATAATAAGTGTTGCTTTATCAAAGATCAACTTTCTTATCAAGAGATAAGTTGATAACTGTATCCTTACTCTGAGTTTCTGACTTATAAAACTAACTCTTAAAATCTTTCAGGAAATCAGGCAGGGTAGTTACTTTTAATGATATGAGTCATATTATGACCTTCTTTATAAAGCCTTACATATTAAGTCTGCACCCCCGCATTTTCAATAAACCAATCCAATGTTTGACTTGATAAAGCTAGAATTCATCTCACTAGCTTCTGTTCCTGATCTCTAGCTTTATTTAGCCATCTTATCAACCAATAAATCTTTGTTAGCTTTTAAAGCCTGTTTTTTAATTAAAAGCTGGTAAAAGCTATTATGCTAATTATGCTGGGTTTCAAGATTATTAGGATTCTTATTTCTATTTGTATGACAATTGTAATAACAATTTGACTTATATTAATATACATCTAGTTAATTTTACTGGCTATACTTTTTTTTAGATTTTATTAATCTAGAGATATCTAGTTTTATTTTATTGATTGATTGGTTTGCATTTCTCTTATCTCTGCATTTGATAGTGGTAATTATTTAAACTAACACTAGGTCTAGTTAAATGTTTATACCTTAGTTTATTTACTCCTTTTGGGCTTAGGCAAGCTATTCCTAAATACTAAAAATTTACAATTTATAGGTATCATATGAAGTCCCAAGGTCATTATCAGCTCTGGATCAAGATGTTTCCCCACCCAACCAAAAAAAACAGAGTAAAGCTAAACTCCTGCATAATGTGAAATTCTTGGCACACTATTTATGAAAAATTTGTGCTTGCTTTTCCTGGGGATGATCCTGTTGCTGCCCTAGCCTTTTCTGCTCCAATCATGAAAGAAGTTCTAAATAAGCTGTACTGTTTGTCAGCCCAGTTTTCCTGCATGTGAAGTATTTTTGATACTGTTAATCAGAATATCTCACATATGTAGAGCATTCATACCCAGAATATTTGTATTTGACATCACCTATTTCTCCTCTTGAGGGTCCCCTCCAATCAAATCTCTTTCTCTCTCTTCAATAAAAATCTTTTCAAGCTTCCTGACTCAGAGCCTAAAATTTTATTCCCTAACCAATCAAATCTCCTGCACAGTTTCTTTTACAGAAAAGACATCAAATTTAAACAATATATCCCTTAAAAGCAAGCAAGGGCCCTTTAGCTGCTTTGATGTCCTATTTTTAAACCAAACCCCTTGAAGATCCCTGATTTTAATTTTTTTCTTGTTCTCTTTGTCCTCCCACTGGCTCTTGAGAAGCCCTATATTTATTTGGAGCCTCTTATCCTAAAAATTAAGAATGTTGGTATCCACTCTGCCTATTGTTACATGACTTTGGCTGGGGGTTCAGCTTTCAGATTTGACACTGGTGCAAATGTTTTTATTGGAACCTATCCAGAAACATTGAAATCACTTTGGACTTGGGTTTATACTTGCTTCCTGCATCTTTATTGATTTAAAAACTAGTTTGATAGGAAGAAGGACTCAGGATAACTTTCACCTGGTCTTCAGCTTTTTTTGGTACACTGCACCTAAAAGCAATCAGGTTTCTCCCTATGAAACACTTTTGCTGGATAAAAGCTTTAGAGTGATCTGGGAATCATATCCCCTTGCTGAGATATCTGCTTTTACAATGGCCATGTGTTGACAGTTTCATGGTCAGCTTTTTCACCACTGTGAGATTGGTTTACTTCTTTGATCCATAGCTTGGGGACCTACCCTCATATCTTGATGTATACCTTTCATGGATTGCCTTCCTAAGATCAGTACTTGGTCTCCTTCTCTGGACACCTGGTGGAGGGTTTGTCTTCAGATGAACTTAACCCTTGCTCTTATGAGGTAGAGTAAATTTCACTTGTTGAAGAGCTTACTTCTTCTGAACCAGTGATTTATTATTAATCATCCAAAGCATTTCCCCTTGCCCCTGAAGTAAGCTTTACAGAGGTAACCATTTCTATATAAAACTTCCTGATTGCTGTTGTAGCTTGTTATCATGGATCTCAACTCATAATCCCCTCACTCTTTGTGGTACTATTTCTATGAGAGCCCCTAAGAGTGAAATTCCACTTTTTCATTGGGCAGTTGTAAAGACCCAACAATTGGGGAAGTACTTTAGTAAAATAAGGCACCAAGTTGGCGACTTGGAAATCTGTGAGCGCTGTCACAATTGGATAGACCGTCATCATCAATCAAAACACTTTGGTGTGTACGTTATAACGTCCAAAATAACTGGCAAAATATGTGAGCACGTAGTATATACAGGTGTATATGGCTACGGACTGGGTGGATTGGGGCAATACCAGCGTGGGCCAGGAGTACTGTTCAGAGGAGTTGAGCTGCGCTGGCTCCTTGTAAAAGTACTTACCATATGGATTGTTGAATGTCCCATGTGGTTGTTGATATTAGTGGCCCCCAATCTCTAGGCAGGCTGTAAGGACAGCTGAGAAGATCAGGTGGTTCATCTTATAATCCTGGGGAAGGGCAGGCAAAGCTTAGTGTCTTGTTTAACTTCCTGTAGGTAAAGTCTTTGAATTGATTTATGTGATACTATTGAGGGATAATTTCACTCAATGATAGCACAAAATATCATCAAGTGATTGAGATTTATTATATACTATCATCCTTAGTGGGGCATGAATAGTACAAAGCATTGGACAGGGAGCCCCAAACACTTGGTGTTGTCTGGAATTCCCTTTTGGGATTGGGATGGGAGTGATTTGGTAGGCAATAAATTGTTATGCTTGGCATTGCATGGATTTGGAGCATCTTCAGGCACTTTTATGCATTCAAATTCAACTTCTGCAGTTGGTGCATTAATTGTAGTGCTGGGCTGCTTGTCAACCCCCTCCAGATTTGGTAGATTCCAAATTTGGGCAGCAGTTCTCCCATTTTTGGACCTGGGGAAATTGCCTTGTTTGGATTCCTGATTGGGCAATTTCCCCATCTGGCTGGGGTGGATGGCCCTGCTGTGGAAGGTGTGCTGTCCTCCGCTGGCTGGCAGCCGGCTGCACGGCCCACAGTTGGGGTATAAAACCCAAAATTTAAAACTTTTAAATTTTTAAATTTCTTTTTATCCGCTGGTTGTTTTGCGGCAGTTTCCCCAATCAGGGGGAACTGCTGAAATTTTTTGTCTTGACTTTTGAGCTCAATTGTGCATAAAATATTGTATTAAAAAGGTTTGTTGTCAGGAATATTCCTGACAGAAGTGTCCTGATGGTTTATTCCCCAAGGTGGGAGCCAGAATTTTCTAGCTTAGCTCCTTTCTCATATATCATATTGTATCAACACTTTTATTAATCCTTCTTCTTGAAAATTCCTCTTTAAAGCCTGTCTTTGCTTCATATCTGTTTACTCAAGTATATATAATCCTTGCAGCAGTTCTCTTGGTTCCAAGTACTTTTAATAAAGAGCTTTTGTTGTATAAAGTCCATTGATGGCTTGAGCCTAGTGATGGTTCTTGTTGGAAAGCTTAGCTTTGTACTTGAAAATAAGTCTCTTTTTATCATGTGGCCATGTACCTAAAAGCAATAATAGCAAGGACTTTTTAGATCCACTTGAGTTAATAAAAAGTTGTAGTGTTGTTAAATCCATACAGGTGCCTTCCTGCAGTGGCTTTCTGAGATAATCTGTGGTTCTTCATCAGGAAGTTTTAAGCTTGTATAATTCCCAGAGGATTGTAAGTGCTGTAACTGTGCTGTATTAGCAGAGTTACACAGGGGAAAATGATTGAAAACTAGATAATTATCTTTCTTGAGATACTGTAATTATATAGTTGGAATGAATCAGTATAAGAGGAGCAAGATTAGGACAGTCAATCAGTTAGATTGGACAGGGGGTGATGTGATCCTTGTAATGAGTGAAGTGCCAAATCAAGCTGCCTACTGAGCTGGGATCATTACTCGTTTTTGTTGCTGGATTTAGTAATTTGAGTTGACCTCTGTATTTGGCTACAAGGCATGGGGAAGTTGGTTTGGGGGTCACAGAACCTCTTGTGCAGAACCTTGCCGGGGGTCGGCCCCATTGTTTTGAAATAAGTTTATAAATTATAGAGGAAATGCTTTTGAAACAGCAGCAAATCTGGCAACTTGAACGTTTTGATTGCAAGCTACGGGCCCTATAATTTCAATGGAAGCATTGGCACCAAACTAAATATTCTGAGATTGAGTTTTTATTACTGCACCTACCAAAAACGCAATAGGCTGAAGTCAGATCAATGTCTTGGTTAGTATCTATTTACCACTCTGAGAGTGCCAATGAGCACATATAACCAACTACCACCATCCCTGACAGCACAGTTTCTCCAGTTAAACGGTGGTGTTATGTAAATATTTATTGCTGACTCGAAAAAACAGTCCGGGGTTGATCAACATCAAGCTTCTAAAAGCACTTAGTTGGACGTGAACCCCAGTTGTTGTATGGTAAACTAGCTAGGCACTCTAGAATGCCTTGCAGCTGGCTAACCCCTTTCAATTACCCCTTTGTGCAACCACAAAAAACCTGCACCTGGCAGTATTTCTGAACGGCATGATTCGGCTTGAACCTTTTTTTGGTGAATTGGTTTCTTGGGGCTTGAAACCCCCATTTCGTGATACTCATTGGAAGCGTTTTGAAGGGGCGGGGTGTTTATCTTTGCTTTACTGGCGGTTTGAGATCGGTGTTCGCTTTTAAGCGGCCATGTCTGAAACGGTTCCTGCTAAGCTAAGAGACGAATATATTTCAATTGGATTTGTTTAACCTAGTCTTGTTTAAAGTGTTGGCTCCAAGAAATCTTTTCTTTTGATTTAAGAGTGTCAAGCTTGACAATTGCAAGGTTAGTTGGTTTGGTATGCTAGGTGGTGAAGCTGGTTTGATAAGCTAAGAATCGGGTTTCTGGCACATCTTTAATTAAAAGATTTCATCTTGAAATATCAGTTTTGGGTGGCAAATACACTGAGGCCCCACTATTGGGAACGAAGGATACATTCTTTTATTGGGCAGCCAATCATTTACAGGAACGATAGCCTTGATGGTACGGTGTTCTGAGTGAAGAATAGGAATGTTTAAAAGAGTTAATCACAGAACAATGCTGGATAAATATTAGTTGTTCGCTAGAAATTGTGATTGAAACAAGGGTTTTAAGTAAAGGTTTCTTCTTGAATGTGTCTGCATATTTACTAGGCAACAGCCATGGGCTTTCAAGAACAAAAGTTCTGGATGGCATTCAAAGATCTTCGGGGTAGACAGGTCGGCCAAGAGGGATGACACTTTCCTTGTCGACATCTCGAGAAAGGGCTTTTCGCATATCAAATGCATCCTCTGAGTTACTATCCTCTTCATTGCACGAAGAGTAGTAGCCTAACACCTGCCTGTATGTAGTATAGCCCATCTGCTGATACATCTTGATTGCCACGGCATTGGAGGCTCGTACAAAGAGGTCAACAAAGTAGCCACGATAGACCTTGTCAGACATAGATTCAAGTTCAACCATTAGGAGGTTGGCCAATCCGAGACGACGGTATTGAGGTGCAACTGTGATAGCAGTGACATGTCCATGCCAATTAATGCCTTTTCCCTCGGCCTTCCCCATCACTAAACCAGCGTTAGAAATATAAAAGAAGGCAGCAACCCAGAACAAGTAGATTACTTTTACTATTTAAAAATAAAAATTAGCTCAGAGTAAGAGTTTTACTCAGGCCATGAACATAAGATCACCCTGCAAATAGCATTCAATCAATTTATACCATCCAGGGTCTAAAATAAACCAATTAAACAACAAATGCTCCTTTCAAACAGCCTCATAGATACCAAAGAGAATTTAGATAAAAACACTTACTGTAACCCATGAGGTTCTTGCTTGGAGACTCTGCCACATAAAACAGATCAGGCCACTGTGCCATATACATCAGGTAAAAGGAAAGATTGTACTAAGCAAGGTTAAACATGACCCATTTCAACAACAAGATAGAAACCTTACCGTTTCAGTCAATGAATCAAGATTTCTAGAGATAAAAAAATATTATATTTAATTGAGCTGCGCTGAATAAACTTTAATAGACTAGCTCTTGGTAGATGATTTTTCAAAGATTAACCCTTTGTACATTCTTGAAAAATGTTGAAGTGCATTCAAATAGCTACTTCAAGAATTGGCTACAAATTCCAAAGGTTCCAAACAGGAGAAAGAAAAAGGTATATCTTTAAGCTCGTTTAAAACGGGAAGAGAAGCGCAACTGTGGGTGTTATAGCCATTAGACATACTACAATTTTTCAGCTGTGAGGTTATGACAGAAGTACTATATTTGAATAAAGTCAACATAGAGCACTAGAGTAGTGTAAGCTAACTCACGTCGGCAGAAATACTAAAGCTGCTTTGAACTCAAAAAGAAAATAAAGTATTTATGATTTTAGAGAAATTTTTGAAGCTATAGATATAGACGGCCTATTTCAGCGGTAAGTAACACTTTTCTAAATACTGTCTTAATAAAGGCCTCCGCTTTTAGATGATACCATTTAAAATATCAAGCCACTTTTAGTAGATATTCTTTCCCGCTGAAAAAGTATTTTTGCCTCTGCAAAACTTGTTTGAAGATTTGAAATTGGAGTAAAATAAGCCACAAACGTTGGCTGATGCCTTTAATACTTTAAAGTATAGAATATCAGCTGCTATAATATATTCGGAACTGATCAACTATCAACAACTACGAGATCGTTTGCTAAAAAAGGGATTAAAACATTCTACAGAATTTTTTTAAGGCTCGAAAATAAATCATCGACAAAAAATCATCCTGAGATGTCGAATCCAGCATAGAAGTAAATCATCAAACATTACATGTTGTTAAATTTGAACAGGTCATCGCAGCTGAATGGGCGGATCGTAGTCATACTGGACAGAGGGAAGTTGATTTAGTTGAAGCAATATACTACAGCTCTGCTACAATTTATAGGGCAAAGTTTGACCTTTGAGCTACATTCAATGCTGCCATATTTGAGAACTGCATAAAATTTTAAGTTGCCATTGGTAATGCCTTGCTCCACGAATAGGGATGCTCTAGCTCAGCTCCGGCTTGCCTTCGGCTTTAGGCCGCCACAGCCAGAACGGAGTCACTTCATATTTGAATGTTCTTAAATAAATCTTTGAAACAAGTGGCCCAGAGCCAGAAACTGGCTGTGGCTGCCCACGGCTTGGCTGAAGCAGCCCTATCCACGATTAAATCTGGACCACTTAGGATTATATTTAAGTATAAAATACATTTGAATCATCATATCCCAAGCCAATTTAATGTTGCAACTGAACCAATTATAGCTCAGTATTAGATTGAGAAGACAACAGTCCAATAGAAAGGACAAGAATAGGAATAAGATGGTGTTTATTGGGGAATAGTGTATTTAATATACTATACTGGGAAGCCATAAGTCTACCAGGGGTGGCACTATGGCAGGATCTGGATAGGATTTGAGTTATATATATCTTAGGTGAGGGATCAGCACATCAAATTGGCAGCACTCCTATTTAGGAGATATTGTCTGTAATCTGACATTAGTGTCAGGAATGACAATTTATATGCTCCTAAATCTCAAAATACGGAATTGGAGCCAAACCCTGGACAAAACCCTTTGCGGACCGCCAGAACCATAGGCTGGGAACGCAATAATCCACTACTAATTGATGAAGTTGCTGCCAGCCCGCCAGGACCTGAACCCTTAGCTGCCCCGAAGGATTCTGCAAGTGAACCGCCAGTGCAAGATGCTGGGAATTTCTCTGAGGTGCCAACGCCTGATACCGGTGGTTTGCCCGGTGAAATAGACAAATTTCTCCCTGAAAGTTATTCCGAACTCCCCCAAAGTCCCGGGGAAGGCACTGAACCCAAAGAGGCACCCAATACCCAAATCAATAAACAGAAGGATTCGAAGTCTTCTCACCCCAAAGCGACCAGTGGCAAACCGCCAGTGCCGAGCGCCACACTGCCATCTGAGACACCTGATGCCAACCCGCCCGAGCCCAGAAAACCCGACCAGGTAGTGAAGCCTGGCAGCGTGGTATAAATACCTGCCAGGCCGAGATCAACCCCTATTGTCATTTTTAAATAAAGGTTATGAGATATTGGTTTCCCCAACTATTGCCGTATTTTATTCTTGCCATCTTCCAGTTAACCCCAAGATTGTCTGCCCCCCTGCCAGTCCGCCAGCTACGTACCGCCCGCCAGGTGCCTCCTTTGGTCCTGTCCATTTCACAGAGTAACCCTTAAAGCCTGAGTACAAGTACTACACCACTGACAACATACTAGCCCGGGATCCCTTGGCCAGAACTACCAAGTTAACCAGATACAACCAAGAAGGCCCTTGGTACGTTATCAAACCCTGCCTGTTCAGAGATAAATACAACTTCCTTCCTGCCTACCAAATGGACATGGAGCCACCCGTCACCCCCAAACCAATGCCGGCCTCCGCCGCCGAGCTCCCACTGGACCATACTAACAAGCTTTTTGGAATTGTATATATTACTCTCGCGGGAGTAATAGATACTATTGTCCCAGCCGCCGGTCCGTGGTCTTGGGTGGGCAAGTCAATGTCCTACCTCATTAAGTTAGCACCAATCCTTTGGTGGGCTCTGCCCACCCAGTCCGCAACCCACCAGTTCCCACACACTAGTGAGCTGACCAATCAGGGTTGGTTCCCTGACATGATGACAATCTATTTTAAACCTGGTACCCTGAGCCCCAAGATGTTGATTATTCTTGGGGCATCTTGTATGTTTTTTGTAATGATAATCACTTATTACACATTTATGAGGACCAAGAACCTGATCTCTTCCGCGTGGAAGAATACAAACGTGACCCCAGACAACCCCAAGAACTTTGACCCCACCGCCAAAACCGCCAAAGGACCCTCCTCTCAGGTTCAGAATATGATAGTCAACCAATCCCTCACCAAAGTGGAGATACCCCAGATGGGAAAACTCACTCTCAAAGAGGCCCACCGCGCCATGCCAGTGCTCCAACTACATTTTCAAGCCAATGCCTCATCCTATTCCAGTGACACCAAAAAGGTACTTGGAGTAGCTGCCATGCTATCAGGAGATGCCCTTGATTGGTTTGGCAAAGCCACCGCTGAATACATGGAATTTTGCCTAGACTATGCCAAGTTTGAAGCCAAACTGATGGCCACAGGGGAAGACCGCAACACCAGATACTATGCCCTGAACTCCTTGTTGGAAATCCGGCAGGGTACCCGTCCCATCCAAGCTTACATTGACAAATTACTCAAACTAAAGACTCACACCCAACTGGAAGACGAACTGGCAGCCATCATCTTCCGAAAGGAAGTCAATCTAGCAATGAAGGACTTGTTGAAGCACCATCCGCCCACCCTCAGCCTAGACAATCTGGTTCCTCTGTGCAAGGGCCTTAGCATGAACCAAGAGAATGCTGGCCCCTCCTAGACCCGCCAAACCCGAGCATCAACCCCCAACAGAACAGGAATGACACCTGAAGAGCTCCAACAACACTATTGCAAAGGACTCTGTTTCCACTGCCACAAGGTGGGCCACTTGACCAGAGCCTGCCCTAAGAAGAACACTGCCCCAGTCTCACTGGCGCAAATAAACACTTCTTCCCAGTCTTACAAATTCATCCAAGTGACCATAGAACTATTGGGAAACAAGCGCCAGATCAAAGCTTTTATTGATACAGGAGCTGATGAAAGCTTCATTAACGCCGGCCTGGCAAAGGAACTAGGCATGACAGCTTCAGAGCGTAGCCTACAAGTAGTCATGGAAAACAGCTCTCTGGACACTGGCTATGAGTGTGAACAAGAACTCCCATTGACAATTGGACATAATGTGTACCCGCCGTCCCTGATCCTCTTACCCAGACTACCCCACCCCCTTATACTGGGCGACTCCTGGTCTGACAAACATGGCCTGATCCTGAACTATCACAAACAAACCGCCACATTGGGCTGACCTGAATCTTGCAACACCGTCCCCTTTTGCATGAGCCATGGCTGAACCCCTACCAACAAACTCTTAACCATAATGATAGAACCTAGTGTTGGAATACTACCTACCCCCTACAGAAATGAAACCATGTGTTTAGTGAAGAAGAAGCCATAAAACTACCCAGCCATTCAATATACGGCCACACCATAGACCTGATACTGGGAACCCAACCTCACCACAGCCCCATCTACAAATGCAACCACTGCAAACAAGTAGCCTTGAAGGCATACCTGGAAGATATGACAAAAAAGGGTTTCATCCGAGTGTCAAAGGCCCCCTGCTCGTCATCCATGCTGTTTGTAGAAAAAAAAGATGGTGGGATGCGCCCATGCGTGAATTACCAAAAACTGAACAACATCACAGTGAAGAACCGCTACCCCATTCCCAATGCCAACAACCTCTGTGATGTACTGACTGGAGCCCAGGTGTACTCAAAAATTGACCTCCAAGATGTGTTCAACCAAATCTGAATCAAGGACGGAGACAAATATAAAACAGCCTTCAAAACCCAATATGGGTTGTACAAGTACCTAGTATTGTCATTTGGCCTGTGCAACGCCCCCAGAACTTTCCAAAGGATGATCAACACTGTCCTAGGGGAATACCTTGACCGCTTCTGTGTGGCATATCTGGACAACATCCTCATCTACAGCAAGTCTCACGAGGAACACCTGCGCCACCTGGACCTCATATTGGAGAAACTCTCCCAAGCCAATTTACACGCTAAGCTCAAGAAGTGTGAATTCTTTCAGTCTGAGGTTGAATTCCTGGGATACATAGTGAAGACTGGCGGTTTTTCAATGGCACAGGACAAAGTAGAAGCAATAACGTCTTGGCTGATGCCCAAATGTAGGAAAGATGTTAGAATTTTTTTGGACCTGGTAAACTATTTCAGGGATTTCATCCAAAAATTTTCTCTCATCACCCTGCCCCTGACCTGCCTGTGCTCTGACAAGGTCACCTTTTTCTGGACTCCAGAATGCACCACCGCTTTCAAGACCCTGAAACTCGCCTTCACCTCTGCCCCCGTCCTGGCCATGCCCAACCCATCCAAGCCTTTTGTGCTGGAAACCAACATGTCCGACTTTGTGGTGGGAGGGGTACTTCTTCAGGAGGGAGAGGATAGTATGCTACATCCTGTAGCATATTACTCCAAGAAGATGCTGCCTTCCAAAAGAAACTACCTGATCTACGACAAGGAGATGCTTGCTATAATGAAGACCTTGAAACATTGGCGGCTGTACTTATGTGGCGCTGAGTTTCCATTAAAAGTTCTAACTGATCACAAGAACCTGGTTTACTTCTTTAAATCCAGACAGCTGAACCAAAGACAGGCCAGATGGGCCTTAGAACTAGCCGACTACACCTTGACCATTGACTACAAACCCAGAAAGGTGAACATGGTACCTGACACCCTGAGTAGAAGAGCAGATATGATTCCCACCACAGCTGAGACCAAGGACCACAACACCCATGTACTCCTTGACCCTGCCAGCCTAGGCATCCAACTGATGTTCATGAGGATCATGGCCTGTAAGCCTGACATAATTGAGGCACAGAAATTAGACAAGTATTCAGCGGAACTCATTGCCAACTTGACCTCAGACCCAGATAGCCGACACTACAAGAAGGGGTTCTCATTGAAAGGAACCACCCTGCTATTACACAACTGGATCTACGTACCAGAAGGTGAAACAAGGACCAAAGTACTCATAGACTATCACGACTCAGAGATGGCCGGCCACCCTGGCAGACTCAAGACAATCCAAGGAATCAAGAAGAATTATGCTTGGCCCCAACTGGACAAAGACGTGGCTGCCTACATCAAAGGCTGTGAGACATGTGGAAGAACCAAACCCTGTAGATCCAAACCTGAAGGCTTGCTAAGACCACTATAAATACCATCGGGACCCTGGAAGTCCATTTCAATGGATTATATTGTGGAACTGCCCCCTTCTAATTTTTTCAATGCAATCCTAGTCATGGTAGATAGATTCACTAAAATGTCCTATTTTGTCCCTACCACCACCCACTGCACTGCTGCAGAGACAGCTAGACATTTCTATGACCGCATCCTAACCCAACATGGTACTCCGGTGGAAAGCATCACTGATAGAGGACCACAATTCACCTCCAACTACTGGGCTCAGGTGATGAAGGATTTGGGGCTAAAGCACTGTGTATCAACCTCCTACCACCCACAGACTGACAGCCTTACTGAACAAGTGAACCAAATACTTGAACAGTACCTACAATGCTATGCCAACGCTGACCAAGACAACTGGGCCAAGATGCTACCCATGGCACAGTACACCTAAAACAGCAAAGACCATGCATCTACTGGAATGTCCCCTTTCAAAGCTAACTACGAGTTTGACCCCACATGGGACCCTAGTATTGGAAACAAGGAAACCAACCCGTCTGGACATGCCTGGATTGAACAGATCCACGACACCCAAAATATATGCCTAGCAAACCTGGACCAGGCAGTACAGACATACAAGGCCTTTGCTGATCAAAAACAGACCCCTGGTAAACCCCTCCAAGTTGGAGACAAGGACTATTTGGATTCCTGTAACGTGCCCCTACATGTGCTTTGCAGAAAACTAACTCACAGAGGAAGCAGACCACACAAGATCACCAAGCTCATTGGAGAAGTTGCCTTCAAGTTAGACCTACCCCCACGTGGAAGATCCATAACGTGTTCCACTATGCCCTGCTGTTCAAAAAAGACAGAAACTCCCTTCCCCATCAGAAGATCAAGTCAAGCCCCCCGCCAATCTGGAAGGACCACTCAATTCAGTACAAAGTTGAGTACATCCACGGCAACTGAGTCCACTACAAGACCCCCCAGTACTACGTCAAGTGGTCAGGCTACCCCTCAGAAGAAAGCACCTGGGAACCCTTGGGCAACCTAACCAATACCAAACAGGCCATCCAACAATACCTTGAGAAGAAGGCCCTGAAAGGGGAAATTTTGGGGGAAGAAGGGGATGATGTCAGGAATGACAATTTATATGCTCCTAAATCTCAAAATATGGAATTGGAGTCAAACCCTGGACAAAACCCTTTGCGGACCTCCAGACTCATAGGCTGGGAACGCAATAATCCACTACTAATTGATGAAGTTGCTACCAGCCTGCCAGGACCTGAACCCTTAGCTGCCCCGCAGGATTCTGCAAGCAAACCACCAGTGCAAGATGCCAGGAATTTCCCCAAGGTGCCAACGCCTGATACCGGCGGTTTGCCCGGTGAAATAGACAAATTTATCCCTGAAAGTTATTCCAAACTCCCCCAAAGTCCCGGAGAAGGCACTGAACCCAAAGAGGCACCCAATACCCAAATCAATAAACAGAAGGATTCAAAGTCTTCTCACCTCAAAGCAGCCAGTGGCAAACTGCCAGTGCTGAGCGCCACACTGCCATCTGAGACACCTGATGCCAACCTGCCCAAGCCCAGAAAACCTGACCAGGTAGTGAATCCTGGCAGCGTGGTATAAATACCTGCCAGGCCGAGATCAACCCCCATTGTCATTTTTAAATAAAGGTTATGAGATATTGGTTTCCCCAACTATTGCCGTATTTTATTCTTGCCATCTTCAAGTTAACCCCAAGATTATCCGCCCCCCTGCCAGTCCGCCAGCTACGTACCGCCTGCCAGGTGCCCCCTTTGGTCCTGTCCATTTCACAGAGTACCCCTTAAAGCCTGAGTACAAGGACTACACCGCCGACAACATACTAGCCCGGGATCCCTTGGCCAGAACTACCAAGTTAACCAGATACAACCAAGAAGGCCCTTGGTACGTTACTAAACCCCGCCTGTTCAGAGATAAATACAACTTCCTTCCTGCCTACCAAATGGATATGGAACCACCCGCTGTGACGGAAACTACTGGATAATATGAAGCCGTTTATAAATGATGGGGAATTACAAACCAAATCCACATATAATTGATTATTAACCACCAACGAGGCTTCAGATATTTTTTTGTGAAATTTCCAATTGAAACTCCAGGATTAAGTAGAACCAGTAGTCCTAGCCAGAGTAAACCAAGATAAATGACCTGGGAAAGCATCAATGCATCTTCAGCGTAGAATTCTGGGCATTGAGAAGGGACACAATTTCCAGTTTCAAGAATAGGGGAAGGAGCTACAAAATTGGCTGGCATGAAATTGACATTTGGGGCTGCCAGCAACAAAGTTCCCAATGCTGGGCCCCATCTTCCTGAAATGATTTGGTTCAGAATCAGATTGTATGGGATATACCGTAACAGCCCAATCACAGGATGCATTTTAAGATTTAAAATTTAGAACATGGGATAATTGATTTTTATTAAGTAAATTTAGGAGGACTCAACTCTTAGAGTTGAAACAGGCAAAACTATTCAATATATATCAGAAAAATTGACTAAGCAATACCATCTGAGTCCTGATCTCCTATTCCTTCTACGTTGCTAAGTAAGTATATGGTCCAAGTTGCAAAGAACCCTTGTGTGAAGAGTCTCTGACGACCATACTGATTAACAAGCTCATATTGGGTGATCCTCATATTACGTCAATTTATCAACGTCAGTTTGAAAGGGAGAGCTGGTTTCAGCTGGCAGACTGGAGCAGCTGTGACCCATTTTCAATTGACCGTTTGGTTTAAATCCATTAACTTGGTCAATTTTGATACAAGTTTTCTGGCCTTCCAAGCCTTCTTACTTGGACGGACAATACCTGGCATTATGGAATCTACCATGACACCCGCCACCCCCAAACCAATACCTGCCTCTGCCACTGAGCTCCCACTGGACCATACCAACAAGCTTTTTGGAATTGTATATATTACTCTCACGGGAGTAATAGATACTATTGTCCCAGCCGCCGGTCCGTGGTCGTGGGTGGGCAATTCAATGTCCTATCTCATTAAGTTAGCACCAATCCTTTGGTGGGCTCTACCCACCCAGTCCATAACCCGCCAGTTCCCAAACGCTGGTGAGCCGGCCGGTCAGGGTTGGTTCCCTGACAATTAGCTACAGGATACTCCATGTTGTTACATATGTTATGGGACACCTCTTTAGGCCCCCTGTGTATTGTGAGATATGTTAGTGAGTAGGGAGGTAATCTTGGTTGCAACATTAAACAGATATTCCTAATAATATCAAGTCCCAACCAAAATTCAAAAAGATGAAATCAAATATATTTGATTATAAATTCCAAAAATTGAGAGTTGAAATTCAATTTCTTATATTTCAAATAACATGCTAGTTTAAACAGGCACGTGCCAAAGTACAGAAACCAAAATCTCAAGAATTGATAGATTCTCTTGCCTCTGCCCTTATTGAACAATTTTTTTATTAAAAAATTATATATATATCCAAACTTTGCCCTTTTAAATATATTTTTGGCAACAGTTATGATAAAAATCAATCTCAATGTACCAAGGTTGATGATTTAACCAAGGTGTTAAACTTCTTGGGGGTTTAAAATAAAATTTATCCATACTTTTGAATGCAAGGGCAAAATCAAACTCTTGAAATCAGAGTATAGAGTTATCCCCAACTTGATACTCAATAAAGCAGTTTTCACAGCTGTGGGGATGAACAAACCCATCCCATCCTTAAACAAAGCTAAAGTTATAACATAAAGTATGCACTTGGCTAACTTGTATTTGGGGCATCAATAGGCATAACAGCCAATCTCACTACAAACAACTCAATCCAATAAAGAATATAATTATAAAAAAGCCTATAAGACACAGATAAAAAAGTTTCAGCTATATTTTAGCTTGATTAGTTTACAATGAAAGTTGGTGGCAAAATACACCCAGTAGTGGTGAGTCAAAACTCAACCCAAGAAAAAGCATGACTCTCATATCCTAGACCAGTTTCTTGGGAGTCTTAAGCTCCAGAAGAGCTGGGAAATATTTGAAAATCCCAGAAAATGATAGAAGCAAGTCTCATGATATAGATTACAGCAGTGGCTCAAGAGTGCAGTGCTCTCATGCAGAAAACTACTTGATCTGTAAGTATCATAATTGTGACATAAGTGAGGCTAAACTTACTATAAATTTTATATTAGAGCACCAAAAGTTAGGCATATAACAATCCCACAAGGAAAAATATTGACAAAGAAGAGCTTCCAACCCTTTAATCAGTTTAGAGGATTCAAATACTGTTATTGACCAGAAATGGGTAAATGCAGGGGCTTCTCAAATAATGCCATAAACTCTGTATTTTCTCCATTACTACCAATGAACTATGGGAAACTAATAACCTGATCTGCAAAGCTTGGTGCAAGAGGCGCTCATCCAGCCAGCCACCAAAATGTTAACAATTTTGATGTCATAAGAATCAATTTATAATTAGCAACTCCAATCAATGAAGATAGTTCAATTGAACAATAATAAAATAGCACATCACTACTAACATCCCTTAAAACTTTCCTCTTCTTGCTATAAACTTGTTTCTAGATAGCATATCATCACTGGAAAATATTGAAAGCATGTTTCATCCCAAACACTAGAATATATGGGCCTTGTGGCCCCTGTTGTTGACAACTTGACCTTGGCTATACTTTTATATGCTACTGAGTTGTTGTTTTCTCTATGGCCTGTGCTCTATACTGTTTTAACACACCCTTACCCCTCTAGATTTCCTTATAAATACCAAACTCCAATTTTATTCCCACCACAACCTTTTGCTATACCTCAAAGGGCCCAAACTTATTTGGCCCCTTGCCTCAGTCCAGGTTACCCTTTCCAAATCTGCTAAAGATCTGCTTGCTATACCCTCAACCTTTCTTGCTGAACCTTGTAGCCCACCGGTTAACTTGTACATCAATGCTGTCCAGGTAAGATCCCTGCCCCTGCCACATAAACCAACCCAGAGATACTTTATCTTAAGAGTTATTGTCAGAGTACTGTCCTTATATGACCAGGTCATCAGAAGTAAGGATAGCATAGGTTATGGGGCCAGTGGGCAAGGCCTGGCATAGAATTGGCCCAAATCAGAGAAATAGGATATGAACTGTCCAACCTAAGGGCCAGCAACAGGGATCATAGTATATATTACCCCCAAAAGAGTGATGTACATCATCCCAAACATATTATTGGAGCTGTCTATTGGGAGGTCAGGGGCAGACAGGTAGCTGAGCTTTGATATCAAACAGTTCTATGATGGCTTGGTGTACTAGGAAGTAGTTTTATATGTCCTTAAATAGCCTAGGCTAAGTATTGTATCAGATTCCTTTAAGATCAAATCTGGTATTCTCTCTGGTACGGGCCAAGGGATCAGACACTAGTATGCTCTCAAGAATGAAGCCAATATATTCTGAATTTAGAAAAAATCATGTAAAACTAACCAGCCTTTGAAGTGAACCAGGGGGAAGAAGCCTGTGGATGGGGTGGCTGTCTGTAATATCCAAGGTTGGCTAGTTTAAGCTAGATCATATATGGCATCAAGTTGAAAAGCTGGAAGCCTGTCAGGGCAGTTACAATGATTTAGACAGTCATCAATCACTTTATGAACTTGGTGTACATTCTGTAATGTCTAAAACTTTCTGCAAAGTATGACAGGACATGATATATAAAAGTATAAACTGTCAGTGGTGTGGTGGACCAAGGTGACATCAGGGGAGGCCATGAGATGGTGTATGAGGGGTTGAGATGTGTGGCTCCACATAATACATTCATTTGGCTCTTTGTGGTATGGTTCCAAACACTAGATACTCATGTTGGTATCTCCCAATCCCTAGGCTGGCTGTTAACACAGCTGAGAAAAGAATATAGTTCATATTCTTTTTGGATTGGGGTAACTAAAGCTAGCTTATTATGCTCATAGTTTGTAATTAAGAGATTGATTTTGTTACAGTAGAAAGACAGATGTAAGGAATTACACACCCTTGCTGTACTTGGAACTGTTGCCAAAAAGCTACTAAACCCTTGGAAACTCTAGAAAATTTAAATGACATCATAGATAAAAAATGGATTAAAGCTGGAGTTGCCCAGATACCTCTCTAATTTCTGGATCTGCCCTTGCTCTCACTGATTAACTACAATAAATTAGTCACATGTTATTTGCTGCCAAAAGAGTATAGTGCTTGGCTTACTGGTTGTCAGAATTTTCTGGATTATGACGTCATCCAGTCCAATCCCACCATTGAACCATTGAATGAAGAAAATATTTGTGCTGACCAATCAGAAGCCTTAATCCCCCATCCTCTACAACTCAAATTCTCTTTAAACTTCCCCAAATCCCCCACTAGAAACTTGTTTCTAGATAGCTTAATTACCATCAAATAAAAGAAGTTTCCAAAAAAATATGATTGCTCTACTGGGGCCATTTGCCCTGTCCTTGAGAAACTGGCCTTTGTAATGATCAAATAAGAAGTCAATTCCTTGACTTCCCCCTGGCCCACGCTCTATATGCTCTTTCCTTTGGATTCTTACTCTGATTTTACTCTGCAAATTACCCTTTCCATGACTTTTTCCCTCTCCATCTTCTGCTATACTACTTCTTCTGTCAAGATGCTGAAGCAGTCCTCCTGATTTGGTCTCCTGTTGCTCAAGCAACTTAAAATTTGTCTATTATACCCTCATTGTCTGTCCTAGAATCATGCAGCTTACCATTTTATACTAACAGATTTATGTGATATTCTAACTGAGGGATAGTCCTCTCAATGATAGCACAGCCTATCATTGAGGGTATTTTATATATTTTTAGTGTATTTCCTGATGCAAACTTCTATAAGTGAGAGTAATAACATTATATTGGGGATCCCAAAAGTCTAGATGGTGACTTTTAAGGTTTGGAAAGTGAATAGAGGCCAAACTCTTTTATGAATCATTCTTATGAGGGTTGAGGGATTCTTGTTGCTGATCAATGGTTAGCTCAGCATATTTCAGAAAATGTTTGGGACCCAGGTCAATTTATGAGTCTATTTTGGGTGTGATTTGGCCTGGTGTTACAGTTCACATGTTTAGTGGTTTGCAGGTGGAGCTAATGTTGGCCAAGTAAAAGTTTGGTTGTTTGTTGCAGGTAGAGGCCTAGTAGGGAATAATAGCTACTAGGGAAGGTAAGGCCTAGCTAGTAGGTAACAAAGGACTACTAGAGGCAAATGTTGTCTCCACCCAGCAGGAGATATTGGCTGCTGTGGGCTAGAGGTTCTCACCCAGTAAGGAACTGTGGCTGCTAGGGGTGAGGAATGAGATAGCTCAGCAGGGAACTTTAGCTGCTTAGGTGGGGAGTAATCCAGCCTGGTGGGTAGCGTGTGCTACTCAGGCTGGATGTTGTTGAGACCCTGGCAGGTAATGAAAGCTGCCAGGGTAAGAAAGTGGTTCAGCATGGTAGGTAACTTGGCTACCAGGGCTGTAAGTTTTGGACCCCTGGCGGGTAGCGCAGGCTGCCAGGGAGGGGAAGAGCTCTGAGGGCTCTATGTACCCTGATACGCTTACAGGAGGTCTGTGAGCAAGCATCCTACCTAACAGACTGGTAGGGTGTCCTTGTTTATGTCCCTATGGGAGCTTTGGGGAGAACCCAAAGTGATCATTGGAGGGCATAGATTTTCTCAGAGGTGTCACCAAGGCGGTTGCTTGAAAAGCAGCTGCAGAACTTGGTGTGATCAGACCTCTGGGAAGTAAAGCAGATTGCTTTGCAACTGAAAGCCCAGACTTAATCACCTGGTTGAGTAAAAACAACAGCATAGACTTTATTGATCTATGGTTGGATGACATAAGTGGATTGCCACTTGCAAGGGCCCAGTCAAATGCCAGTTCAATGTAGACTGATGCCTGGGTCTACAGGTTCTGATAACATGGACTGAAATAAAGAACCAAGGTGGTTCATAGTATGGGATCAGCAAAGAAGTATCACAGTGGGTTCCATCATGCCGGCAATTATACGGCCAAGTAGAAAGGCTCAAAAAGCCAGCAAACCATTAACAAAATTGACCAAGTTAACAGATTTAAATCAAACAGTTGATCAAAAATGTGTTACGGCTGCTCCAGTCTACTGGCTGAAACCAATTCCTCCTTGAAAATTGATGTTGATAAATCAACATAATCTGAGGGTTACCAGATACAAGCTTATTAATCAGCATGGTCATCAGAAATTGATCACTCAAGGGTTCTTTTCAATCTGGAATAGATACTCACTTGACAATGCAGAAGGAATAGGAGCCCAGGATCCAGGTGGTACTGCTTAGTCAATTTTTGATATATATTGAATAGATTTCACTGTTTCAACTCTAATAGTTGAGTCCTCCCAAAAATTTACTCAATAAAAATCAAATATCCCTTGGTCTAATTTACTTTTAAAAATGCATCCTGTATTTGGATTGTTGCACTACATTCCCTACAATCTGATTCTCAGCCGGATCATCACTGGAAGATGGGGCCCTGCAGTTGGAACTTTGTTGTTGGCACCTCCCAATGTTAATTCAATGCTGTCAACCCTGGAGTTGTACCCCCTGTCTTTGAAAATGAAAATTGTGTTGCATCCCAATATCCTGAGTTTTATTCCAAAGATTCCCTGATGCTTTCACAGGCTATTTATCTTGGGCTATTTTGTTAGGATTAATTATTTTACTTAATCCTAGTATCTCATTTTTTAAATTTTACAAGACAATATCTGAAGCCTTGTTGGTGGTTAATAATCAATTCTATGTGGATTTGGGTGGTAGTTCCCCATCACTTGGTGACAGCTTCTTACTATCCTGCAATTTCTGTCACATTACTCAACTCTTCTACGTCTGAGTTTTTGGAAGCAGTTTGTCATGAATTTGTGTTTCTTTTCTCCTGCTCTGTCAAGATATCTGCAGTAACCATGTTTATTTGTATCAGTTCCTTTCTGAGTTTTCAGTTTGGACTTTTCTTTAATTTGTGGTTTCCATCTCTGGTTGCAGTTATTGAGACTGGATCTTCTGTTTCCTATTTCCGCCATGCTATGTCATTTTGGCGCCTGGATTATTTTCCTGCTCCACCTACTGATGAAATTTTGTGGGAAGTTTTGTCAACTTTATCACTCTATTCCGGTTTGAGCCTTAGTCACAAGTCCCAAGTTCACCATGTGATGACAAAGGTTTCTGAGGATGCTTGTGAATGGTTGTTATCCGCAGTGGAGCGCAATCCACATGTTTTAACTGAAAGTGCATCTCTGTACCATTTAAAAAAATTATGTGTATCTATTGAGGAGCTCAAAGTATATCATAAGTTTTACACCTTCCAACAGGGTACTACTCTGCTTTCAATATTCCTTCCTCAGTTTCTTGCCTACTGCCGTACAATTGATGTTCCTGAGGTGAATAAACTCTCAATGTTATG
Source organism: Entomophthora muscae (assembly GCA_014839935.2). Lineage (NCBI taxonomy): Eukaryota > Fungi > Entomophthoromycota > Entomophthoromycetes > Entomophthorales > Entomophthoraceae > Entomophthora > Entomophthora muscae. The sequence continues at coordinate 99,383 of QTSX02006587.1, forward strand.
GTTAGAAGTTGACCAGACTGCCCAGGATCTGCAGTTTGGGATTCCCTGTTAACAACAACTGAGGCCCTGGTAAGCCAAATTCTTTCTCTGGTCTCAAATCTGTTGGTTTCCAAACAAGGTTTGATGGAAGTTGAAGCTTAACCTGCTGCGCGCTCCTGGTTTTCTGGGACTAGTTCCGTGGTGGCGTCTTCCAGCCAGAGTCAGGATTGTTCTCCTTGTGGTTCTTCTCAGTTACAATTGTCAATTTTGAACAAACCCATCAAGGTGAATGAAGCGCCTGTGGTGTCCACTCCTGAAAGTTCATTAGCTATGCTTTAGCAAGTTGTGCCAGCAAAGTCTTTGTCAGTCAAATCCAAAGAGTTGCCCCTTGTTCCAATTGATTGTGATCATCCTGTCCTTCCTGCTGCTGTCCAAGAGATAATTGAGCAATATTTTCAGGAGCACCCTACCTCCTTAGCTGCTGTCTGTACTACTAAAGAGAAGAAGGATCCTGCCAAGATTGCAACATTTTCTGCAAATAAATCTACTTCTGGTTACTTCTTGTTTTATGGTAGCATTAATAACAGTCAAACTATCTATTGGCCAGCCATTCTGTTGGATACAGGTGTTTCCAAGAACTTTATGAGTGTTGAGACCGCGGACTTGCTGCAACTCAAGTATCACCTTGGAATGCTTATTAGGGGTAGGAACTGTCAATGTTTCCCTCCTTCCAGATCAAAAAGCCAGTGACATTTGTAGTTGCAGGTCAGTCTTTTACTGCAAGGTTTTCCATTTGCTCTACCCTTGTGTATCCTATTATCCTGGGGGTGGGTGTAATACCCCAAAACTGTGGGTACCACTTGCAGCAGTTATGGTAGTAGGTTGGCAAATTGGAATCCAGTCAGGGCAGTGATGATGGGATATATGGTCATCAACCAGCAGAAGACCTTAGCGTGTACATTGTATCTTCCAAAACTCCCGGCAAAGTAGGTCAATATGTAGTACATGGAGGTGTACACCACAATGGAGAGCATGGAATGTGGAGACACCAGGGGAGGCCAGGGTCCAGTATGGGAGGAGTTCAGTTGGCCAGGATTGTAATGAGGATCATGACCTAGTCCTTCTGGAGAGAGCCCAAAGAACTTTGACCCCTGTTGGTAGCCTCCAATCCCAAGGCAAGCTGTGAGCACAGCTGTGAAGATGAGATGGTTCATCTTCCTTGGATTGGAGGGAGGTTGACTGGGGCTAACTATTAAGTTGTCTTAAGTTTTTAAGTAGAATTTCACTTTATTGAGGGTATTAATATCAATAATAGCACAAGCTATTACTGAGGAGGGATCCTTTATTTAATTGCTTCCCACTTGCAAAGTTTTGCAAGTGGGAGTGAAAGCAAGAGATTGGAGAGCCCAGAAGTTTGGACCAGGTGATTGGGAATTGGGGTTTTAGAATGTGGCCAAATCCTTGTTCTTTGAAAATCTCATGGGGGTTTGGCCATTCTTGCCCAGAACCAATGGTTTCCTCTGGATGTGGATTCAGGTGATGTGAAAGAGTCATGGAGGTTTCAGAATCTATTTTTATTTAGGAGGACATGGCTTGGCTGGAGTCTATATTCAAATGTTTGAACTGTGACTTAGAATCCAATTGGCTGTGGGTAGAATTGCTTCTCACATCTGAAACTTGAATTGGACTTCCTTTGGTTGGGCCAGAATAATTTTTGAATTTTGATCCCTGAATTTCACCTTCTTCTAAATGACAGGAATTAATTTTTCCTCCCTCTGAAACTTGAATTTGCCCTTCAGAAGAAGGGCAGGAATTGGTCATTAATTTTCCCTCTGCAACCAGGGACTTTTCTGATTGGCTGCAGGTGACAGTGACTTCTGATTGGTTGCAGGGGGGTCCCTGGGACCCAGGTGGGTGGCTGACAGCCAACTGGGACCCGGGGAGCAGGCAGGTAGGCTGGCAGCTGGGTGGGCAAGCAGGTGGCCAGCAGGGGCCTGGCTGGCGGCTGGGAGGCTGTTGGGAGGTGAGCAAGCGGGTGGGCAGGTGGGGGGCTGGCAGGAGGCTTGCAGGTGGCTGACTGGGTGCAGGGAGGCTGGCAGAGGGTGCTGGCGGGCGTCTGCGCGGTGGTGGCGGGCGCCTGCCTGGATGATAAATTAATCCAGCGCCTACTAAAATCCAGTTTTTCCTCAATTTGTTTTTTATTTTCCCCAAATAAAGGGGGAAATTATTTATCAAATTTGGCCTCTTGAATTGGGAATTTTCCTATCTTTCCCCAGCGTTTCCTTTCAGTCTGGATTTGATTTATGTCAAGAATATTCCTGACAGTGGGCTGGTAGTGTAACCATAATGTATTGATCCTGTTGAAAGAAAATGAGCTGCAAGTGGAACACTCTTTGGGCATATCCATCTGTATTCTGTTGTTGGATATGTCAGAATTAGAGCATTCTTCTCAAACAATCCAGTCTGTCCCTGTCCCTGCACCTGTTAGTTTGGATTTACCAGCATTCCTGCAGCCCTGGTCCGCGGTGTTTGACACTACTAGGGGCAAGGTCCTTCCTAAGCACACTCAGTTTGACTTTGACTTTAAAGTTACCGTTGATCTGATTCAAATTGTGTCTTCTATTTATCCTTTAACTTTGAAGGAAGATGCATGTTTGGAGGAATGGACTTGTGACATGTTGGCAAAGGGCTATATATTTAAAAAGGCTTTGTCAATTTTCTCTCTGTTGTTGTTTATTCAAAATTCTGATGGGTCACTTTGTCCTTGTGTTGACTACATGAATTTGAATAAAATCACTATTACTGATCCCAATCCCTTACCCCTTGAGGCACGAATTTCTCGGTGTGTTGAGAAGACAAAGGTATTCTCAAAGCTTGATCTGTTGAATGTGTTCAACCAAATTAGTATAACAGAAGGAATGGAATGGTTGATGGCATTCAGGACTAAGAAAGGTATCTTCCAGTTCTGTGTCATGCCTTTTATATTGAAGAATGCTCCGGCTTGCTTTCAGCAGTTAATTGATTCAGACTTGGGGGATATCCTGGGTGTATGTGACATTGTGTATATGGACAATAGGTTGGTTATTTCTCCATATGAGGATTTGAATAAGGCCCATCTGTCAGCAGTTGTAGAGCGCATTCTCCAGGCCAACTTTATCATTAAAAGGAGTAAATGTGAATTTTTTAAACATAAGGTTATCTTTCTGAGTAATATTATCTTTGAGGATGGCCACACCATTGCCCCTGACAAGGAGGCTGTGGTTTTTGAGTATGCTACGCCTATGACAGTATCCCAACTTTGTAGTTTTTTGGGCACCTGTATGTTCTTGAAGAAATTCACCCCTCACTTATCTGAAGTGGCTGCCCCTTTATATTCAGCTAGCGGGAAGACAACTCTGGTTTGGACGCCTGAGTATGCAGATGCATTAATAGCAGTCAAGGCTCTTTTATTGTCCTCCCCAGTGTTGAGACATGTAGATCCTGAGCTCCCTTTTGTGGTTTCCACGGATGCCTCCAAATATGCTGTAGCTGGTGTGTTATTACAAACCCCTGATGATTGTGTTGAGAGACTGGTAGGGTATTTCTCCTAAAAGATGAATGCTTGAGAACGTAATTGCATTATTTACAACAAGGAATTGTTGGCAGTTGTGGAATCTTTAAAGCATTGGCATCACCATCTCATGTCAGTGTGGCATCTATTTGTAGTAAGAACCAATCACAAAGCTCTTCTGTATTATCAGCAACCCAGAGTTTTTTTCGGTGTTGTGTTCTGAGGCGCGGCACAGACACACAATGGGGAATCCTAACCTTAGGATTGGATTTGTACCACGTCTTGGTTAGATGACAGGGAAGACTATGTGATTAACTTGCAGCCCTGGAAGAATAATCTCTACTAGTTGTGGCTAGAGAGAGACGCAGAAGTACTAGAGACACAAAGACAAAAATGTGAATAGAACTTAATTTTATTGGTGAATAGGAAAATGGAATATATAGTGGTTGGCAATACCAAAAAACACTACCAGGACAATAGGATCACTTGCCACCAGCATGAGTGGGGCAAGTGAGTTGTGCAGGGTCAAGAAACCAAACAATTGTATTTCCTGATTCAGTCATCAACTCATTTCAAGAGGCAAAAGCAAAAGCAAGAGATTTGTCTTCAAAATGGCCCACTGAAGGCAAAATTGACACATGGTGAATAGCAGTATTCACAACATTGCCCTCCCCTAGATTGGCCTTAGGGGGGTGGTACTTGCGCAGGAACTTGGCATGCACTTGAGCAAAAGGACGACCACTGGAGAGGAGCTTTACAGTGTATTTGGACCCTTGTTTAAAGTCCACTTCCAAAGGGCTGATCCACAGAGTGTCCAACTTATGTGAGCGCCCACCTACTCTATGTTGGTAGTAAAGAACATGGTCACCAACATCAAATTCAGGCAAGGGAGAGCGTCCAGCATTATTGGGAGAAAGCTCAAGCATCTTAGTTTTGTATGCAGAAGTGTAGGCAGTGACCTGTATATCAATTAAGCGGTTGACTAGATCCTTGATGTGGTCGTCAGGATTCATAGCCTTATCAGAGGAAAGCAGGGGGCCTCCAAGATCAATGGGGTAGTAGCCTCTTGCCCATACAGCATGGCAAAAGGGGAGTACCCAGTGACACAATGTTTGCTAAGGCAATACGCAAAGAGAGCAGCAGGTAAGTATAGGTACCAGTTGGCAGCGTCAGAGTAGGTGAGCTTCCTCATGATGGAGACCAGTGTTGAATTTGCACGCTTGACTGCCCCATTGATAGAAGGGTTGTAGGGGGCAGAGAAAGACTGGTGAGACCCCAAAACTTCAACAACAGAGGTTACCAGCTTGGTATTGAAGTTAGTCCCATTATCTGAGAGCAACACTTGAGGACAGCCATGGCAGTAGAAAACATCTTGTAACAGGAAGGCAGTGGTTGTCTTAGCCGTGATGTCCTTTGTAGGGCAAGCCTCTACCCACTTGCTGAAGTGATCAACAGCAATCAGGATAAAGCAACACCCATAACGCAAGCGGGGGAGAGGACCTACTGCGTCAATGCTGACAGTATGAAAAGCATGTTGAGGGGGAACTAATTTGAATTCATGGGCAACAGCTCAAGGCCTCTGCATCTGGCAGTCGTGGCAAATAGCTATGACATCTGGGATCAGCAGGCAAAGGTTTCCCCAGAAGTAATTCTTCTGAAGCCAGTCAAAAATTTTGGCAATGCCTCTATGCCCAGTCTCTTTATGAGCTTGCAACACCAACAAGTGAAGACTGGGTTGTACATAAGGCAGATATTGATCTTGTACTTTCTTGAAGAGTTGACTGTTGCGTATGAGGGTACCTTTGGATAGCTTGGACAAAGCCAGTTTGACCTCTTCTGTCTCACTTTCCCAAAGAAGAAGGGTATCTAATTAGTTCATACAACTGGTCAGCCTCTGCAGGATGCAAAGCAAGAATGGGCATTCTGGAAAGCCCATCAGTGTTCTGGTGTTGAATCCCAGGGCAATGGAGCACAGTGAAGTTGTATCCTTGCAGACATAGAGCCCATCTAGCTAGGCGTCCTTCAGGCTCCTTAAGCTGTTGTAACTACTTAAGCAAAGCGTGGTCAGTGACAACAGTGAAATGGGTACCATACACGTAGTGGCAGAACTGCTTGACTGCATGCAACATGGCAAGACAATCTTCTCTGTGACACTATAGTTCTTCTCATGCTTGTTTAGCACGCAGGAAGTGTAAGCCACAGGGTGGTCTACACCCTCATCGTCTAGTTGGGCCAGAATAGCCCCAATAGCAAGATTGCTAGTGTCAGTGTATAGGATGGACCCCTTATCATAGTCAAGATACACTAGGATGGGCGCCTCTTTGAGTTTTTGCTTAAGGGTTTCAAAGGCTTGCTGCTGACTGGCGGTCCATTCAAAAGGGACATTACGTAACAGCTGGACTAGAGGTTCACTAGTATGGTAAAGTCAGGGATAAATTGTCTATAGTAGCCCATCATCCCTAGAAAGACTTGTACCTCTTGCAGGTTGATGGGTGGAAGCATTTTGTCAATGGCTTCAACCTTCTTAGTCATTGGGTGAATCCCTGTCTGGGTTACTTCATGGCCCAAGAATTCATGGCAGTCTTTGAAGAAAGCGCACTTGGAAGGTTTTAGTTTGAGGACAGCTTCTCTAATCTTTATGAACACCTCTTTGAGATGAGCCAGGTGATTGGTGAAGGTAGCGCTGAGAACCGTTATATCATCCAATTATAATAGGACGCATGGCAGCTTCAAGTTGCAGAGGATGGAGTCCATGGCCCTTTGGAAGGTGGCTGGGGCATTGTAGAGTCCCTGCAGCATGCAAGTAGGCTCAAAAAGCCCTTCAGATGTAATGAGTGTGGCTTTTTGGCAATCCTTGGGCAACAGTTCAACTTTCCAGTATCCAGAGGCCAAATCCATAGCTGAGAAGAATTTGGAGCCTCCAAGACGTCAGAGAGCATCATCAATACGTGGCAAGGGGTACAAGTCCTTCTTGGTCAAAGAATTCAATTGGCAGTAGTCCATCACAATACAATGACCTCCATCTTTCTTCTTTAAGATGAGTAGCAGAGATTCCCAAGGACTTTGAGAAGATGCCAGCAGCCCAGCGTCCAACAGGTGTTTGAGCTCTTTAGATACCTGGGCATCCTCCACGTGACTGCAGCAATATGGTTTAGCACGGAAGGGGGAGGCGTCACCAGTGTCAATCTGATGGATAACGCCTTTAGCTAACCCATAGTTGGTACTGTCCTTAGCAAAGATGTCAAAAAAATTGGTTTAGCAAGTCTAGCACCTCTTTCTATTGAACTGGGGACAGCTGTGAAAAGTCTTGCACAGTGAACAAGGATAGGACTTGGGGTTCATCCTCCAGTATGTTAAAATCTTGGAACGTGCCAAAGGGGTGAAGAGACAGGACATCAGGAGCGCCCAACAACTTGCCATATCCAACAACCTGCCCCCTAGACACGGTCATGGGGAGAGCAGTCAGGTTGGCTACCAACAATTGAACAGGGTCCTTATGGGAGACATCTAGGATTCCAGTACAGAGATAAGGTTTGTTGCACCCTAATGAGGGGGGAGAGTACAACTCCAAGAAGGTTTGTTCAGGTAGTTCATATGATATCTGGGAGTCTAGGATGGCCTGGGAGCCAGGGGGGATGGTGACAGCAGGTGTGGCTAAGAGAGGGATCCCCTCAGACGCAGGACAAGCCATGGGTGGACATTTCATGTTTGAAGAGTGGGTGTGATATTTGAGGTTGAAACCCCCAGTGGGATATTCCAAGGCACATGTCTTGAGACGCTTCCCAGGAACTTTAACTGGCTCTTCAAAGATAAGAGGGACTTTTTATCCTAGAATAAGAAGTAATCATCTTTCAAGTTGATTATCCCATTATATTCCCTAAGGAACTGAGTTCCAACTAAGAGATTGTAACTCTCATTTTCCAAGACAACTGCTGGCGCAGCTAGGAGAAGCTTGCCAAACTGCATGGATAGAGCTGAGTATGCCCCTATGTCACAGGTCATAGACAATCCAGCTGTGCCATACAACTGGTGATAGTTAAGGTCAGGGACAAGTTTGAGTTTCTTCACAAGTTTGGAGGAGAAAACGTTGACTGGCAAGCCAGTGTCTAAAACGACCTTGATCTATACTTTTTGAATAGATATCTCTACTCAAGTGGTAGTGCAACCAAAGGGTGGAAGGACAGCCAAGATATCTTGAGCCTCTGCTAGTTCCTTATCCCACTTCTCAATCATGCATATTGATCCTGGGAACTCCTTATAAACAGTCTGAAGAGGGAGCAAAATAGACACATTCTTGACGACAGCGTCAGCAATTTTGGCAGCTTCTTCTGACGACTCCACTAGCACAGGGGACCTCTTGGCTTGAGTGAGGTAAGGGCAAGAGACAACTTCTTTGGCTTCATAAAAAGGTTTAGTGGTAGTTGTAGTCTTTCCTGATTGCAATTTATAGGGGACTGTAATGGTTTTGAGAACAGCCAGAACAGAGTACCTAGATGCATTGGCGTTGTCTGTATCAGAGTCATCCAGGTCAGAGTTGTCAGAGATATTGTGGAATAATAGGAGGATAGGAGGAGCCTCATTATCAGCAGGCTCAGAGTCAGATATAGAGGGAGGGATTGAAAGAGACTGGGAAGAATTGTCAACCAAGAGCGTCTCTGCCTCTAGGTTGACTGCTCTTTTCCTGACTGCTCTTTTGGATCAGCCCCTTCAACCCGTGGGTTGGTGCATACTCAAGAATGGTGACTTATCTGACCACAGTTGTGGCAACCTTGGCGTCAAGGAGGATTTTGCAAGTTCATGGTAATAATGCAAGGACCACAGGAAGACAAACCAGAGTTAGAAGCAGCTCAACTTTCTCTAATGACTGCTCCAGAATGGGTAAGGTACATGTCCTGCAACAGCGTCTTTATGCTCTTCATAGAGGAAAGCATAGCTTTATGGGCTTTGAAAGAAAGACACAGAAGCTGATTAACCTTGAGGGCTTGAGCGCAAGCCATGTACGCTTCATGTGATAGTCAACTGGCGGCTTGTGATCAGCTGCTGTCCTTCCATGTAGAATCTGTCTGCAAACTTGGCTAGCATCTCTTTAGGCTTGAAAGCAATGTTCATAAAAGCGTCCTTCTTTAATTCCAGGCTAAGGTCACCACCAAACTTGTCAATCAGAAGCTGCTTCATATCTTCCCACATCTCAATAGTGGGTAGTTCAGACACCACCACCTCCTGGCAAGTCAGGTGTAGACAGGTCAGAATATGTTCTTTCTTAACCTCGTCTGATGCTTGTCTCATGGCAGTTTTGTAGATAGTTAGGAAAGCTGCAATGGTCAAAGTTCTGGGGTCAAAGACTTGCTTAAAGTTAGGCTTAAAATGTGCTTTGGGAGTTGGACCACCATTGTTGCTATTGAGTAAGTTTATATGCGGGGAAAACTCTGCTTCAGATTCAGAGGGGGGCTGTCTAGCCCACAGCTGACAAACACTTTCTTTAAGGGTAGTCAGAGTCTCAACAGCGCGGGCACCCGTATTAACAGCTTGAGTGGTCTGTTGTTCAGTAATATCTAGGCGTTGACCCTGGGAGGTCACTACTGTGGAGAGCTCAGCCAGTTGAGAGGTAAGGGATGGCCCCACTGAGAGGCAAGGGGCAAACCTGTTGTTCACGGAGTTGATCAATTCACTCATCTCTTGTACATCTCTATCCAGCTCAGTATGGTCCCGCTTCAAATGATCCACCTCATTAGCTAGGGCAATTAGTTCCCTAGCACATTGGATTCAAGGGGCTGCTGGTAAGCCAGGGCAGCAACCATCTTTGTCAACAACCCCAACTGGACTAGCAACAGTTGCCATCATCTCGCGTAGGGCGGCAAGTTCTTGCTGTAGCTCTGCAACTTGGGCAGTCAACTCAAGCACCTGGGTGTCAGGTTGAGGCGCCTCAGCAGGACGTCCTTGACTGCAGGTAGTTGTATGTAGCTCTTGAATAGCATCCCATATTCTCTGCTCTCTCTCCACCAAGTCATCAGAAGGGGGAGAGGGTGGAGCATCTGGCTTGGGTGTAGATAATTAATTCACTTGACTCCGGAGTTTGGCTATAGTAGCAGCGGTGGCAGCTCTCTCTTGATCAAACGCTGTACTGAGTTTATTAAGGCCATTAGCATCAAAGTCTGCTACCTGCTGTAGTTGCTCAAATGAATACGTGCTGAATGCATTGAGCTGCCGCACAAGTTGTTCAAAGTTGGAGAGATAAGCATTCAAGGCGGAATCTACTTGAGTTTGACAGGGTTGTTCTAGCTGGTGAAACTTGTGTAGACGCTCCCTGATGTATTTGGGGATGGACTGGTGCATTTGTTTGATAGAATTAACCAAACAGGTCTTGGAGGTAACAGAGTTGCGCTGATTGTCAGATACCAAGGAAAACAGGGAATGGATTCACTGTTGGTAGGCAGTAAACTGGTCCTGGTGATGAGTAACCGCTGCTTGTAGAGACAAGATTTCTTGGACTTGGAGCCCCAACACCATCTGATGGTGGGCCAAGGCAGGCTGCACAAAGGACAATAGTAAGTGCTCAGAGGAGCCAGCCGCTGAGAGGAGATGCTGTGGAAATTGAGGAGCCACAATTAATTTGTAGTAGTCAGCTTAACTAAACTGCAGATGAAGGCAAGGGATGGCTCCTTCACGGGCTATCCTAAGGGCTACCAACATGACTTGTTCTAAGTCAGGGGTACCCATGGGTTAAGCAACTAGGTGGGGACCATTCCCAAAGTTCAGTACAGTAGGGATAATAGGCGGGTTGGCAATATCTTCCTCAATAGGAGGGCTAGTAATTTAGGTGAATTCAGCTCTTGTATAGGCAGAGGCAAAGGACCTGAAAACGTGGATGAGAAAGGGATAACCAAGGGGCTTACAGCCCCTGTAGTGAGCACCATTTTTGTTGTGTTCTGAAGCGCAGCACAGACACACAACGGGGAATCCTAACCTTAGGATTGGATTTGTACTAAGTCTTGGTTAGATGGCAGGGAAGGCTATGTGATTACCTTGCGGCCCTGGAAGAATAATCTCTACTAGTTGTGGCTAGAGAGAGGCGTGGAAGTACTGGAGACACAAAGACAAAAATGTGAATAGAACTTAATTTTATTGGTGAATAGGAAAATGGAATATATAGCGGTTGGCAATACCACAAAACACTACCAGGACAGTAGGATCACTCACCACCAGCATGAGTGGGGCAAGTGAGTTGCGCAGGGTCAAGAAACCAAACAATCATATATAACCGCTCGAGTTGTAGGAAAAATTATTTACATATGTTTTAGTTGGAATAACTTACCTATTTTTAAGGCCAATAGTGGCTGACAACAAATTCAAAGTGCTTATAAATTAGTTTGGTTTAATGGCCAATGCTACTGCTCAAAGGGGTTGTTGGACACTTTGCAGTGTCTCGCGGCATCCCCACCTGCAGCAGTGTCAATTAAAGTAAAAAGAGTAGGAGGCGGATGTAAATTAATCTGATTTGACATTATGGTAAGGCATTGAATTTTTTATTTGAAATTTACTGATAACCATTGGAGCTAAAAAATGACTTCATTAATTATGATTGATTAACCCATCTATTTCTCTGCCATTAAGATAAGATTAGAAGCAACTAAGCAGGGTAAGGCTTCACTACACACAATACTAACTTTTTCATTTCAAACTTATAGATTCACTTCAAGATAAAAGTCAGCTTCAAAATATACATATAATATTAACTGTTTTAAGAATAGTAGATTAGGGACTTTAAAGGTAAGTTTAGTTTTAAACTTTCAAAGCTAATCATACTTTAGAAATGTATTTAAAAAGTTTTAAACAACTAAATCATTTCAAAATTCAAGTTGAAACTAAATATCAGGTAAGCAATTCACTCAAATTGCTAACCTTTAAATCCTTATAGATGGACTCTATCTGCAGCAGATTTTGAGTTGGGTAAGTCACTTTAATCAAATCAAATTAACTAACCTAGATTTAAAAAACCAGATTTTTGCCCTGAAGTAGATCAAGGCTTGGTAAGTATTGTTTTTATTCTCAAATATTTTTAAAATAAAGCTGCATTTCATCAGTTAACTATTTCCAAAAAAAAACTACTAACCTTCAAATTCTTTTAGTTGTACTTGGTCCACAGCAGATCTTGGGGTTAGTAAGTTTTATTTTTACTAATTTCTGACCTAGATTTAAAAAAACAGTATTTTGCCCAGAAGCACCCCCTGAGCAGGAAAACTTTGACTTATCACCTTCATTAAGAAGCTACACTGTTTCAAACAGCCTGTTTCTCTATCAGGTAAATTTTTCTGATTGTTTTCTTAAACTTGCTAACATATTATAAAAGATCCAAGTTTTTTCCTATGAAGCTAATCTTGGACTGGGTAAGCCGCTAATTTCAAACTTTGCTAACCTTTTTAAAAAGACTTTATTACCTGCAGCGGCTCCTATGCAGAGCCACTTTTTGAACTATTACCTTCATTAATAAATTTAAACTGCTCCAAACACTCATTTTTTATAGCAGGTACATGACTATACAAAAAACCTAATCTACATAATATACACATCTACTATGCCTAATGCTTTATTATAAATTCTCAAAAAACCGAGCCAGGTTTTACACAAAAAACCAAATAAAGATAACTATTTTTTAAAAACTCTTTTTCTTTTTATACAAAAAAATATAAGCTACTACAATGCTTGCTTTACACAAAGAATATAACTTTATAAGAAATGCTCATATTTGCACTTTTAAATGTTTTGATAAACTTTAAAGATTTTCTCCCTTTGCCTTTTCTATAAAAAAGATACAAATACACTTTAGTATGCCTAAAATAACAGAAAATTTTCACTACTTGGCCCATAATTTTGCTTATATGATAAAGAGATAGCAGCCCTGAAGAAGTCCTTATTTGATTTCTTTGGGGCTTAACTGCGTAACTACAAATTTACGCTCATTGTTTCTTTTACAAAGGCTTTGAAAATGGCTAGACAAAATTTAAACTCAGAGAATCTTAATGCACACAATCTTCACTATCATTTAGGTAACCCATACCAGGGTGACAAACATCAACCAAACCTCCAATGTTGTATATATTGTCTTTTATATTACACTACCACTCAGTTCTGCCTTCCCAATGGTTGCCAGGTTAGAACATGTAAAATCTGCCGAGACTTCTGAGCTCAAGAGCCTGCTAGAAGGGGTCCTACTGTTCCTGAAAACCTTGCTGTTGCGGATACAGATGCTTTTTTTAGCAAAAGAGATACCTGGGTTCCTTTAAATATTGGTAGGATGAATGCAGTGTGTAGACAGTGCCAAGCTTTACACTGGGCCTGTGAGGTTACTTGGGTTACTAGACCTACCAGCCTTAGGTTTACCCTTTGCTGAAATTATGGAACCATCCAGCTACCCCCACTTCAACCTATTCCTGAAGAGATGTATGCCCTGTACACTCAACGCACCCCCCAAGCAACTAACTTCCTTGAAAATATTATCCAGTACAATGCTGCCTTGGCAATGAATTCCTTAATTGCAGGTAATTATTTTTAAAAAAATTTCCTTATTTGATACCTTATAACTTAACCCTTAACTCTTTTAGAGCAAGATCACTGCTTGGGAAACAATCCTTGGTATGTCCCTTATTTTATTCATGGTGAGTTATACCATGTGCAGTTTCCCTTTTGCCTACAGAGGGCCGCAACCATGTTTATAATCAGCTGTACTTTATTGACCCGGAGCTTGCCTTGCAGCAACGTATGGAGAGAAATCCTGGCCTGAATGAGGAGACACTTAGAATGCTTGACTGTGTAGTTTGTCATATGAATCCTTTTGTGAAAATATATTGTACTGCCACAGAAATTGTTCAGGAGTATACTCAAACCTACCCTGAGGCTGCAGCTTACCTCCATCCTAACTTGAACTTGACAGTTGAAGCAGGCACTGATTGCTGTACCTATAATTTGCCCCAACAGCCTCAAATTGCTGCTTTAATGCCTGTTGCATTGGCTGCTGTAGAGGATAGTGATTGCAATTGCTGTCATATATTATTGCGGTTACGCGCTGGGCGTACTGAAAGAATTGATCCAACAGTTGCCAAGTATATGCCCACTCACTATGTCCTTCTCTTTCCCTGGGGTGACTTGGGCTTTAGCTTTGGGATGTATCATATGGAAGAAGGTAGGGCTACACTTTGCCAGCTCAGCATGTGTAACTATTATTGTTATTGTCTCTTTCAGAGAAATACCCAGCCAGCTATTCTTTTTCTTGCCTGCCGGCTGTTTCAGCAATCTGTTGTTGATGCCTGGGCCTCCTGTGATATGATCTGCCTGCAGTATATTGAAAGTCATCAAGATGTTTTCAGAGCAGAGCTTTATAAAAATCTTACAGACTACTATGCTTGCACTGATATTGCTGACCCACATGAGATGGTTGGGCACCAAACAATTATTCCCGCTTCGCACATTAGTTCCTGTTGTCACATGCAACAGCTCTATCAGGATGTGATGTGCATTGTCCATCACCTTGGAAAGCCAACCCTGTTTATCACATTTACAGCCAATGGTAATTGGGAAGAGATTAGATGAGAACTTGGCCCACGTGAGACACCTATGGACCAACCTGATATTGTTGCCCAGGTGTTTCATATTAAGATCAAGGAGATGATCCAAGATATGCAGTGTGGATTCTTTGGTCCTTACCTGGGGCACTTTTGTATCATGGAATATCAGAAGCAAGGCTTACCCCATATGCACTGTGTTCTGTTTCTCTGCTCCACAGAAAATTATTTCATTCAGCCTCAGAACATTGGCCAACTGATTTGGGCAGAAATCCCCCCAGTGGCTGTTACCCCTTACCACAACAAGCTCAGATGTTTAGTATTAAGCTATATGATCCACACTCCATGTGATCAAAATTTAAATTCATCCTGCATGCATGACTTCCCAACTGGCCACCGCTATTCAAAGTACTTTCCAAAACAGTTTCAAAATGAGACAATCCTACCTGCTAATGGATACCCAAACTATAGGCGTCGTAGCCCCCAGAATGCAATTGGATCAGAGACTGTGACTGGACGCAATAATGTTGCAGTCAACAACAGCTGGGTTGTTCCGTACTCTCCTGCTCTTATCTGGAAGTACAAGGCACACATAAATGTTGAAGTCTGCATGAATATTTGTACAATCAAGTACATTTTAAATTACATCATAAAGGGAGAAGACATATATACAGCAACAATTGAGGGTCAGGCACCTTTGGCTTATATTGTGCGCCAACATCCTGATGCTGTCAATAACAAAGTCTGCCAGCATCTCCATGGTTGATACATTGCCCCACCTAAGGCTGTCTGGGAGCTGATGGAGTTCCCCCATCACTCAATCTATCTTTCTATCATTTGCTTGGCTGTTCATGCTGAGAACCAACAGATGGTTTATTTTTCTCCCAGTGATGATGTCCTCCACCAAGTAGAAAATCCTCCCAAAACAACCCTTATGGGGTGGATGCTTTATAATGCCGGGAATGAGGATGGCCGGCATCTTTTATACCCAGATTTTCCTCAGCATTATACTTGGCATGCTGCCACTCAAACCTGGAGACGGCATCAGCAATGTGCACAGTTTTGCTGGATGTATAATGTTAGCCCAAATCAAGGCAAGAGTTTCTTTGTACACCTTCTTTTAACTATTCAACATGGGTGTACAAGCTTTGTGGATCTAAGGACTGTAGGCAAAGGATTATAAAGAATAACATATCTCACCAACCGCCTGGTATGTGAGGCTTTGGGTTTACTACAAGATGATGCATACTGGAGAATTGCCTTTCAGGAGACTGCCAAAACCCACTCTGGCCACAGATAGCGGCTTCTTTTTGTACAGGGCCTTACTTCTGGAGATATCACCAATGGCTTGGGTATCTGGAATGAGTTTAGGGAGAGCTTTTGTGATGACCTAGAGCACTGGCTGCAGTTTCTGATTGTCCCAGAGGGCCTTACTAATCCCCATCTTGATTATGGGCTTTTTTAATTGCCCATGAGCTTCAAAAGTTTATACAAAGTTTAGAAGCTTACCATCTTCCTAACTACAATCAAGGATGGGAAGATCCCAGAAACCCGGTTCAGGATTTTGATCCCCCAGTTGAACTGCCTCAAGCTCACCCAGATCATCTTAATGCAGATCAACGGGCAGCTTTCACCCATATTACTGAGAAGATTGCCCAGAATCCCACCCATGCACACTTTTTCCTTCAAGGCTCTGGGGGTACTGGGAAAACATTCCTCTACCAAGCTCTGGCTGCTCATTACTGTGATCAGGGTATGCATGTCATCTGTGTTACCTCAACTGGCTTAGCTGCCAGTCTTCTGCCAATGGGACAGACTGCCCATTCAACTTTTAAGGTGCCTCTTAACCTGGATGAGAACTCGGTTTGCAACATTGCATATCAATCTCAGCTGGCTACCCAGGTACGTCAGACAACCTTACTCATATGGGATGAGGCCCCCATGCAGCATAAAAAATTTTGTGCTGGCCGTTGAGTGTACACTCTGGGATGTTTACAACAATGAGGCTCTATTTGGTGGGATCCCAGTGGTTTTTGGAGGTGACTTTAAGCAGACTCTTCCAGTAATCCGCCACGGTGGTCATGCCCAGCAGGTAGAGGCTTGCATCCAGCAGTCAATAATCTGGCCCCAGCTTCAGATTTTGTTTCTGAACCAAAACATGCGGCTGCATCAGACTGAAGAGAATGAGGTTTATGCCCGGTACCTGGAAGAGCTATCATTTAATGCTAGGCTTTATGGATTGATACATTTGTCTCCTTTTGTTACCCAAGTTGCCAGATCTGAGCAGCTGAACCAGGCCATCTATCCTCCTGAACAGCTTAGAGCCTTAACCCCCAATAATGCAACTGTATTCTTTAAAGGCTGTGGCATCTTAACTGTCACCAACCGCCAAGCTGTTGAGTTTAACTCTAGAATTCTTGACACTTGCCCTGGAGCTTCTCATGTCTACAATGCCAAGAACTGTGCTGACCCAGGAGAAGGGGATGACGCTGATTTGGTTACTGCTGAGGTCATTCAGACTCTTAATTGCAGCAGCTTACCCCTATCCCACCTCACCCTGAAGGTTGGCGCTCCAGTGATGATCCTTTGGAACATTTATGCCACTGAAGGTCTATGCAATGGTATAATGGCCATAGTCACAACCCTTTTCCAAAACACAACTGAAGTCACAATTATCTCTGGGATTTATCAGGGCTGCCGCTGTCTTATTCCCTGTCTAACAATGGTTGAGGAGGAAGAGTTTCATTTTACTCTACAGCGCTGGCAGTTTCCAATCCGTCTAGGATTTGTCATGACTTTCAACAAATCTCAAGGTCATTCCTTACACCACGTGGGTGTTGATCTCACACATGCCCCCTTTTCTCATGGTCAGCTCTATGTTGCTCTTCCCCGTACTACTGATGTGCAAGGCATCATAGCCTTAATTGATCCAGATCATAATTTCAGTCAGACCCAAAATGTTGTTTATCCAGAAGTCCTTCTCCACCAAGCTCCTCAGCCTGAATGAGCCTTTAAATACCTTTTTTAGCATAATAAACTTTTATCTACAAACAATATCAATAAATGCTGATAATTCTCATCATAATAAATTTATAACACTAAAAATTTAAAATGCTATTAAAAAGCAACTATTAGAGTCTAAATCACAGAATAATTTATAAATTGAAAACACATACCAGCAGGCTGCCGTAAAGGAGTGACACTGAGCGTATCACAGCTTTGCTCTTTTGGCAGCCAGCCTGACACATCTTTCCTTTTACCAACTAGCATATAAGATAAATATTTTAGAAGACCACTGATTTAAAAAACAAAAAAAGGTTTGCATCTAGGATACCTGGACACATACCTAGGTTGGATGCTGTAAAAGGGCAAAGCGGGCGTAGCTCAGCTTTGTTCTTTTGGCATCCTGCCCGCCACACCACACTTGTTGTATTTCCTGATTCAGTCATCAACTCATTTCAAGAGGCAAAAGCAAAAAATGAGAGATTTTTCTTCAAAATGACCCACCAAAGGCAAAATTAACACATGGTGAATAGCGGTATTCACAACAGTTGGGTTGCCAATCCAGATGGCATGATGACTTGACAAGATACAAGTTCCGCTACAAGTTCATCAAGGGATCTGATAATCACCTGGCGGATGTGTTGAGTAGAAATCCTTCTCATCTCCTAGATGCTGGTATGGATGTTGAGTTTAATACACACACAATGATTCCAGATGAGGCTGTGATTCCTTTTGTTCTACCTCCACCGGCTACGCTTGCTACCATGTCCTTGACCAAGGGCGCAGACTTAGAACTATATTCCAAAGTCAAGTTTTTTCAGCCTCTGTCCAAAGGTTATGATAGTTTACTGGAATTAGCATGTGCACATCCGGTTGGTCAGCTGCAAGGTTATCACAAGATAGGGCCAATTCTATATCATCCAGGTTGCTTGTGGGTCCCAGAGGGAACTATTTGGGATGCAGATCATGGAGGCCAATCACACCTGCCCCACAGCAGGCCACCCAGGGAAGAACAAAACTGTGGAGTTAATTTGACAGCAGTTTTCTTGAAAAAAAGTTTGACAGTGAAGGTGGCGGCTTACATTTGAGACTGTCTGGTATGTGTTTGGTCCAAGGCAAGCAGGAACAAGACAACTGGTTTGTTGGTTCTGCTGCAGCCAGCTGCAGGACCATGGACATTGGTGTTGGTAGACTTTATCAGAGAACTCCTGAATTCCAACTGGTTTAATGCAATCATGGTGGTGGTTGATTACTTCACAAAAATGGCACACTTTGTACCTTGCTCAACCACAATTACTTCGGTGGAAACAGCTAGGTTGTTTGTGAATAGGATTTTCTCTCTACATGGCATTCCAATGGAGATTGTGAGTGACCATGGGCCCCAATTCATTGCCCAGTTCTTGGAAGCTTTTACTGGAATTCTAGGTATCAAATTGTGCCGTTCCACAGCTTTCCACCCCCAATCTGATGGACAAACAGAGAGAGTAAACCAAAGTTTAGAGGTCTACCTACGCTGCTACACAAATACGAGGCAAGATGACTGGTGTGATAACCTACCCATGGCAGAGTTCACATACAATAACGTCCCACACACGTCAACTCAGGTTTTGCCATTCTATGCCAATTTAGGCTACAACCCTTCATCCAACATGGGTCCCCGCTTAGTTAGCAATGTGGAAGCCGCAACTGATCAAGCCGCTGCATTGAAGCAGGTTCATCAGGAGCTTCAGGTTACTCTTGCTGCTGCCGTGACAACTTAAAAGGAATACACAGATTGCAAGCGCCAGGAAGGTCCAACCTACAGGCCAGGTGATCTAGTCATGGTTGATGCTTGCAATATGAAAATGAAGGTCCCTTGTTGCAAATTAGGGCCCAAGCAAGTTGGTCCCTTCAAGGTTGAACGTCAAATTGGTCCCTCTGCATATCAGCTAGATTTACCCCCGGCTTTCAAGATTTTCCACACCTTCTATGAATGCCTTCTTACCCCCTTTAAGGGTACAGAGACTCCTTCTTCCCAACCCATTCTTTTAGAAGAAGAACTTGAGTATGAGCTAAATTTTATTCTGGCCTCCTGTAAGAATTGACACTGTTTGGAATATTTGGTATCATGGAAGGGTTATCCTGATTCCAAAAACTCATGAATTCCCCATTATGAATGTTCCAATTCTCCAGATCTGATTCAAGAGTTCTACCAGCGCAACCCCACTGCTGTTGGCCACCCCAAGCTTACCTTAGCCGCAATGAACCTCCCACCTGTTCACAAAAATTTCTCCTTATCCCATCTCCCAGATGGTGGTATTGTGCCCAGGGCTAAAGCAGAGGGTAATGTCACGGTAGGTTCCATCATGCCAGGAATCATCTGGCCAAGTAGAAAGGCTCAAAAAGCCAGCAAACTATTAACAAAATTGACCAAGTTAACAGATTTAAATCAAACAGTTGATCAAAAATGGGTTGCGGCTGCTCCAGTCTACCAGCTGAAACCAATTCCTCCTTGAAAATTGATGCTGATAAATCAACATAATTTGAGGGCTACCAGATACAAGCTTATTAATCAGCATGGTCATCAGAAATTGGTCACTCAAGGGTTCTTTGCAACCTGGACTAGATACTCACTTGAAAATGCAGAAGGAATAGGAGCCCAGGATCCAGGTGGTATTGCTTAGTCAATTTTTGATATATATTGAATAGATTTCACTGTTTCAACTCTAAGAGTTGAGTCCTCCCAAAAATTTACTCAATAAAAATCAAATATCCCTTGGTCTAATTTACTTTTAAAAATGCATCCTGTATTTGGATTGTTGCACTACATTCCCTACAATCTGATTCTCAGCCGGATCATCACTGGAAGATGGGGCCCTGCAGTTGGAACTTTGTTGTTAGCACCGCCCAATTTTAATTCCATGCCTGCCAACCTTGGAGTTGTACCCCCTGTCTTTGAAATGGAAAATTATGCTGCCTCCCAATGTCCAGAATTTTATTCTGAAGACACTCTGATGTTTTCACAGGCTATTTATCTTGGGCTACTTTGGTTAGGATCAATTATTTTACTTAATCCTAGTATCTCATTTGGAAATTTTACAAAACAATATTTGAAGCTGTGTTGGTGGTTAATCATTAACTCTATATGGATTTGTGTGGTAATTCCCCACCACTTGGAGACAGCTTCTTACTATCCCGCAATTTCTGTCACAAGAAGATTAATAAAAAGGACTATATGATCACAGTGAAGACTAGTTGAGGGACTGTTAATTCATGTTGAAGTTCAGGACCAAGATGGTTCATTGTGCAGGTGGAACCAAGGTGGTTCCTAGTGAGGATAAGCTGAAGGTCTTAAAGATAATGATGCAGGAGTAGCTGCAGGACTGATGATGAAAGAAGCTGTTTGAGGACTGAAAAGAACTGTTTGTTGACTGAGATGGACCAATTGCTGGTTAAGTTGAAGAACTGGAAGATGTGGTTGAAGAACTGGTTAAAGGACCAGAAGATGATAGTGCAGGACTAGCTATGGAGCTAGAAGATGACTTAGAAAGACACCAGAGCTGAGGATACAGGAGCCAGGATGTTTGTTTTGGACTCTTGGAAGTGTAGATGTTTATAAGAAGGAAGCAGTAAAAGAATTAATTAATGCTGCCAAAAGATATGATATAAAGATGTAATTAATTATCATATAAAAGGAGACTAAAAGAAGAAATAAGTTACAGTGTTTGAACTGTAGATTTATTGGAAGCTGATTGAGTGGAATGGTGCCAGAAATGGACTGGTTAACACTTTGGTGCACAAAGAGTTGTCAATTTCAGCGGTTTGAGCAGTGGAAATTGATTTCTTAGTTGGATCCTGGTGGAACTTCATAAATGGCTCATTTTTGCGCTCTGCATTCATTGGTTGAGTTCTGGCAGGTTTCCTGATGAATGTGATTGGTTGAAAGCCAAAAGCTTAAAGTATAAGCAAGAAAACAGTGAATTAATACTTTAAGCTTTTCAGAAAGTAAGTATTTAAGCTTAAGTTATTATAGAAAAAAGTGAGCAGCAATGGTTTAAGATTTTAAAGAAAGCCATTTTGAAGGCAGAGCCGTTGGGAAATTAATATTATAAGAAAGAGGCTAGCTGGAAGTTACAGGGTCTTTTACAGGGTCTTTTTGGGTCTTTTAAGTTTCTGCCAAAAGGTTTTTGGAAGCCTTTTGATTGCCAGCAGGAGCTTGGTTGGACTGATATAATTGGAATACCAAGACCACTAGAGTTATACAGAGAGCTGAATCCCAAGATAAAAGGGCAGGAGCCCAAGATTAAGGAGCTGGAGCTTAAAATAAGGAGCTGGATCCTAAGCGCAGCACAGGAGTCTAATTCTAAGGCGCAGGAGTCCAAGTTTAAGGAGCAGAAGTCCAAGTCTAAAGAGCAGAAGTCTAAGACTAAGGTGCAGGAGTCCAAGAACAAGTACAAGTAGTCTGATATATTATTTGGAGGACTCCAATTATTGGCAAACCCATATTGTTTCCCTGACCTCCTGGGCCATATACCAGAAGGTTTCTAAGAGGATCTTCCTTCTGAGAGTGAATAAAAGCCCATTTTGACCCCTATACATATTTCTGAGATATATTTTCCTTACTAGAGAATGACAGCCCCTTCCAGCTGGTCCCTGGCTATGACCCAGGACACACTTTGGGTACTGGTGGACAGGAACCCCACACCTGGGTTTGCCCCTAGAAACTTGGATTGGGGGCCCTGGTTTAGTTGGTTGATTTGAGGTCTCAGTCCTGAGGGGTTGGCTGCTTTGGGCCAGTGTGGGGTGGCCTGGGCCACAGAAGGTTAGCCGGGGGCCAGACTGTCTTATTAGTAGATGAGCCAGCTGGTGGTGCCCTGTTCCACAGGTAGCTGGCAAGTGGCGCTGGTGGGTACTGTCATGGTGGAATCTCTGCAAAATTCTAAAAAATCACAAGATGTGAAACAAAATACCAAAGCATCAAAGAATTGAAAATTAATAAAAATTGTAAAGTTGAAATTTGCGGACAGAAATCTCCAAGCAGAGGCAGCAGAACAATGCCGCCAAAGAAAACTAGGGCCAAACAGAAGATTAAAATTGATTGAGAAATGGTGACTTGACTTTGTAAATACACAATCTCACAAATTGGTTCCACAATTTCTTCAATTTCAAAATTGAAGGGGATCCAAAATCAGTATTAAGGCCGTAGAAACCACAAATTCAAAGCCACAAGCTGTGAGGTACCACACAGACACATAAGCAATAATGGAACTCCATCTTTAGGGGATAATGATCTGCAAACTTTAAAGCTTGATTTGTTTTAATGTTATAGTGTTTATTGAACTACTGAAGTAGTTTTATAGAATTGTAAGTCAATATGAGAATTGGGATTTGGTGATGATGTGGCAGGCCTCAATTTTTGTCACTAAGCCTCCAGAAGTTATTGAAAAAAATTATGTCATAAATTGATTTTGGTGCCAAAAAGCACCAAATTATCTGTTTTTGAGGTTTTCAAGCCTTTTTGACTCATTCAAAAAATCAGCAAACCTGTTCATGCTTTGCCACAACCTATTTATTGCCAATGGCTTGGTTTAAATCAGCCATACTCTTCATGGGGTTTTTTTGGGTCTAGCTGCTTGGGCACTTTTTTCCAGGTCTGGGTAATTCCAGTTAAGATGATATTATCTGTGACAGATATGCTCAAGGACGGCTATAAAAAAGATGTAAAGTTTATCATCCCAAATCAGCTCCCAATGTTCTTCTTTGGGGTCACCATCCAGAGCAGGCCAGCAATGGTATACAGATTTTTTTACTTTGAGAGCAACAATGTGTACAGAGAAAAGGGCATCAAGCTCTTTGAGTGCACCAGTACCACCTAAAGCGCCTTGTCCTCACCAACAACTTTGATCCCTTCAGGCTCTCTGATGGAAAGCATAGTCATTCATCATCCAAGGATATTGTTGAGAACCTTATCAAGTGATTCATCATTAATTAGATACCACTTTACAAGGATAATCTATCCAGCACCTGGCTACAGATGTGGTGCAGCACCTATTTTATGATCATAAGGAAATTATATCAAACCACAAGGTGGTGACCAGGTTTATCACTGAGCAGAGAGCAAAAATGAAGTGAACAGTCTGCAACCCAAAGAAGATTGCCACAATGATGCTCACTGAAAAGCTGACTGTCACCAACAAGGGGGGGTTTCTTTTCTATAAAGACAACTTCAGCACTGCTAATCCCTTAGTAATCTACTACACTGAAGTCAATACAAAGTTTTTGAATGATGCTGAGGTCTGGATCTCTGACAGGAAGTTTCCCTCCTGCCCTTGTATCTTCAAAAAGCTCTGAGTAATACCTGTGGGATCATATCAAAGAATGCTCTTACTTGGGTACTGCTGTCTCTCTAACACCATCATGGAAGCTTATGCCAAGGTTTTAGAGATCATGAAAAAAGATATTACCAGGCTCTACACCCTGATTGGTGAAGGATTGACATCCAGCCACCCTAATGCTCTCAAGGAGCTGAATAAACCCAAGTCTGTGATGCTGGATTTTGATAAGGCTCAGCATAGACCTTTAAGAAGATGTTTGGGTACAAGTCTCAAGGATGATTCTTTCATTTATTCCAAGCTATCAACCATAGGATCAGGTTATTTAAGCCCCTATACAAGAAGATCTATCAGGATGCCACTTTTATAGCCAAGACCAAGTTTAGAAGGGTTGTGGCTTTGGCCTTCTGTAAGCTGGCTGATGTCAGAAAAAATTTCATAAATGACATTTTAATACTAGTATTGAAAACCCAGGAATCAAACCCTGGCCCTTGCAAGATGCCTTTCATCAACCAGAAGAGACAGAGACCCGCTAACCTGCTAGATAACAAACTCAAATAGGTGATTTACTCTGCAATCTGTTGGCTTATTAAGAGAGATTTCCTGAATGGCAACTAGATTGTTGCCAATTGTGTACTACTAAGAACCCAGACATACACAGAGGTTATGGCTTTCCAAAAGGAGTGCCGTAAAAGTTGCAGCAAAGGGTTGCTAGTTTCTACAAACAGTTAGTCAGTGACCTAATTCTTAATACTATACCTGTTGATGGTATAGTGACAGCCTATGAAGAACAGAAGAATAATAAGGTGTATAGAAAAAACTGGTGTTTATAAGATATTATTGCACTTATATAGTATGAGGCAAGGGAATTGCCACCAGAGGCAGGGAGGCACAGACAGAAGGACTTCCCAAATGGAGGAGAGTGGATTGGCACAGCTAAAAGTCCCGCGCAAGAGAACAACCGCTTCCACGCAGCTTTCCTTAAGGAGGTAGATATAAATAACTTTGTTGTTCTATTTATAATCCTGGAAGTGAAGCCTGTGCCTTGTGCTCATTTAAAAGGTAAATTGAACACTCGTTTTAGAGGCGTTTTAAACGTCTTTATCATTAGTAGAATCAGGATGCAATAGCGCAATTGCGTGACCATTCTGTTGCTCAATTCCTAGATGGACAACTTAATGTCTAATCCATTTAATCTGTGACAAGGAGGATAAGACAAGACCTGATACTGACCCTGCCAATAAGCACCTGCTGTCACCAGTTTTTAGTCAAAAATTAGCAATACAATTGGCCAACTCAGAGAACAGAAGCAGTAGAACAAAGCCTCACCACTTCTGTTTGTCAGAGCTAGCTAAACCAGAATCTGCTTCCCTCAAAGCCCTTCCCCAATGCTCACTCCCGCCAGCAAATTACCCGCAGACCTGAAGTCCACAAAAATTGAAAAAGCAAAATCTGATGGTGTAAAAACCCAAGTGGTATGGGGTTAATAGTATTGTCATTTTTGATTATAAAGATTCATGAACCTTTGGTTCCAACAAATCCTACCATATTTAGTTTTAGTATTCTTTTATCTTCATTCTATTCCAATAGACATCAAAGCACCCACTCTTTCTAGTGACCACCCCGCAAACTCCCTGTCTGCGCTATACTGTCCCCCTGAAGCACCCTTCAGTCCAGTGCATTTCACCAAATATCCGCCAACCCCCGCCTACTACAAGTTCAACTTGGAAAATATACCCATTGCCAACCCCTTGACAAGAACTAGAGTAATCAAAACTATTGGTTGTGAAAAATAGTTATATGTAAGGCCGACCAGATTTTTCTATGACAAGTACAATTATCTGCCTACTTATCTTGTTCTCATGACCCCGCCACTGACCTCTCAACCTGACCATCCAGAAAAACCAGCCACTACTGGCACCACATCCACCCAACTGTCTGGAGTATTTTACATTACTCTCATAGGCTTGGTAGACTCCATGGTGCCAAATTCTGGCCCCTGGTCCTTGCTTGAGTGATCTCTATTTTATGTTATCAATTTAGCATCCATATTGTGGTGGGCACTTGTCACTGAACAGATGGCTCCCTGTCCCAAGTCACCCAATGCCTCCACCTATGCCTGGCTCCCTGACAAAAAGGTTTAAGATTTTTCAGATAGATTTATATACTTTCAAGCATGATCTCATCTGCCAGGGATTTGTGAACTGCTTTGAAGATCAATGGATTGGTGGCAAAGGGGATGTGAGAGTTGACAAGGCTGATAATAAGATTTTTTAGAACCTTTACCATGCTGTTCTTGAAGAGGGGCTGATGATGATCTCTGCCCTTGGGGGATGGTATATAAAGTTTGCCAATTCAACCAGGGGCAATAAGCCCTCCTTTGATAGATGCTTTAAGGCCATGTAGGGTGAGCAGGTTACTACTGAGAAACTGCTGGATAAAATTGGGCAGGGTGAGGCTGCCAGGAAAGCAAAATATGAGATGAAAGAGGAGAATATATATAAGCTGGTCAACTCTGGCTATACTGCAGAAGCTATGGATAATTATCTTGAAAATATATTCAAGGCTATGAGTTTTATCTATGAATAAAGTATGTATCTGTTTGCTATAGTGTGTCTTTCTGGTTTTGAAGTTTTTTAGCTTAATTTTAACTTTCAAAGTGTTGGAAATATAGGTTATAAATGTGTACTTTACTATGTGTACCAGAAATAAGGATTTAAAAATTAAGGTATCAGAAATAATGTTGTTGAAAAAATGGTGTCAGAAATGAGATGGGTACCAATTTTTCTAATAAACACTAATAATAGTTATGATGAGCCAAAGATAGGGTAGTGGTATTTGTAGCCTTGAGGCTGCTGTTACTCTTTAATACAACCCATTGTAATTATGTTTGGTTTTTTATTTGCATTTAGATTATTTTTACTAAAATTAAAAGTTGCAATTTTAATTCTTTTAAAATAATGGATTTTCTGGAATTTCATTAACCCAAAATCACGCAATTTTTTATTTGAACATATTTTCACTTTTCAGATAAGTTGAAGATAAATAATATAAATAATTTACAAAATATTCCCTCTGGTACCTGGACATAAAGAGTGGCCAGATGGCAAGTTAAACGTTTACGATTTGTTTAATTCAGCCAGGAAAACTTGATTGGTAATGGCAATTCCAAGTCAATGATAAGCTTTGAATTTCCGATTGAAAATATTTACGCTCCTTTTCATCTGAAAGGAGCAATTCTGGCTACAGGTTTTTATGATGTAAGCCCGGTTTGATCAAGGAAGATATAAAATTATTGCAATTCTGGCGGGGATATCCAATCAATGCTCCTTTTTGTTTCAGCAGAAATAGGGGGTTTGGTTTCAATGGGGTTTATAGAATGCATTTAACGTGCATGTAAACAAGCACTTGGGGGTGATCGTCATTTGTAGAACATGGATTTCGCTTTAGGGAGGATTGTGAATAAATGAGCTTGCGCCTCATCCCAAATTGAAGCTTTCGCAGTCCCATTTAAGTGCTGGACCCTAGCCTTTAAATCAATAAGCTAAACCAAACCACTTCAGTTCCTTTGTTCTTGCTATAAGCCTTGCTTCCAATACCTATGCAGATAATATATCGTAGAGACTAAAAGTATTATATAGGGTGAGTAAGAAATAAAAATATGAACATCCACTTTAAAGTGCTTGAGCTGCCAAAGCAAAAGGCATCCATTCTTTAAGTATTAAGCTTAATACAAATTAAGCAGTGGACTCCAAGTATGACTTGGTGCTTCTCTGTTTTAAATCCATATTTAGCCTTTATAAAATTTATTTTGATAATCTTAACCCCAATTGAAAATAAAGAGTTTTTTGAATTGTTTCTCCTTGCACTTTCTAAAGCTATCAATACTCGTTCTAATGTTCCTTATAAGCATCAGATGAAAGGAGCAATCCCACCAGAAACTATTGTGGTCTCCAAAGACAGTTCTGAAGACAGCAGAGATAACGTCAATATAACACCAACCCAATATCATACTGAAGCCAACACCTCTTTTACCAACAGTGAGACTTATTTTTCAAAGCAAGATAGTACCTCCTCTCTTGAAACCGATCACCTACTTGACTTTTCAAACAAAGATTCTCATTTACGCCAAGGAAGCGGAAATTCTACTTATGGTAGCCTCTCCAGTAGCTCATCTGCAATCCAGCTGACTCTTCCTCTTGGACTCCCTTCTGACTATTCTTCCACATCGGTACAAAGACCCATGTCCCCCTGCTTAAGCCAACTTTCCCAAAATGAAAGGCGATGTTACACTCCTACAATATCTGTTTCAAATAGCGTTGGCCAGCCCACCAAAGCCAAAAAGCATTGGGCTTCCATTAGTGCGCCATTATATAATGTATCCGCCAATAGAATAGCGAAGCATTATACGGTAAGTTTTATTAGACCTTCAAGAGACTATTATTTGAAAGTAAATCAACGTCTATTTGGTTTAATACTCATGGCTATTTTCTTTTAAATTAACTTCTGTAATTTAGCCGCATCGTGCTACTGAGTTATTGACTTTTGATGGCAATTTACCTCACTACCCCTGGGGTGTAGAAGAAGTTATCTACAAATGGCTCCAGCCTGCTCTAAACAGCGTCACTACTTCAAACTCCCCCGCTACTAAAACAAGCTTCTCTTCCAAGTTCTATGAAGCTTCGTTCTTATCCCCAACCCTGAACAAATATGCAATATGGGTTTATCTTTTCAACCCCACGCCCTCTGAAGTCCAAAGTATAGGCGAGGTATGCGTTAAACTTCAAGCAACAGCGATTGTGATATTTTCAAAAACAAATCTAACTTAAAGCACTTAGGCAATGGACCTTCACCATTTGACTATTGAAGACATTGTCATGCAGGAAACTCGAGACAAATGTGAGCTTTTTCCTGATTACTATGTAACTGCATATTCTCTCAGTGAGTTTAAGCCAGCAGCTAGAAACTCAGAGGGCGTGGATGCCGGGAAACCTCACAAGGGTTCGGCATACTCCATTCTATGCGATATGCCTGAAGAAGCGCTGTTAGACCTGAGTGAGGAATATGGGAGCTTCGATGTTTGTAGTTTGTTTAATGTAGTCTGTGATAATGCAGTTGTAACGTTTCACTATGGCAGTATCAATTTTGGAGAATGGTTAGCACCATATCTCAAGGCTCCTGCTGGCCAGTTTGAACCCAATTGGATCAACTCAATGATTTTGAATCGAGTGACTGGGAAAATAGATGCCCAGCTTAGCATGTTAGAGAAGCAGATTGAAAGGATAGATGACTTCTACTTGGTTGGCGAGGATAGCAATGGCGACCAGCCACATTACCGAGGAAAGGGCAATCAAGCAGTAATTCCTGTTCGCCTTGATCAACTACGAGTTGCTGTACAGCTTTTCGAAGAGCTGCTGGCTCCAAAGTGCCAGATGCTGCGACAACTTGCACAGTTCATATATCAAAAGGTAGCAGTGGCATCACCTACCCTTTCGATTACGGCGCAAATATTTCTAGACTATCATCCTACCGATCCTCCTGCCGACAACTGGAAACGACGTAACAAGGGTCTTCTCGCTGTAGGAGGATATTCACGCCCTTTCTCTCCGATGATACTTTCACCCCGTCTTTCCCCAACCCCTCATGCTTCATCGCCTCTATTTAGCTTTAATCAGTCCATGCCAGAACCCAGACGCTCCCTACCTAAACTTAGCAGCTCTTCGGGCGAGAGAATTGTCACTCTTTTCCTCAACATGGAGAGCAAAGTGGCTAGTTTACGGGTGGCTGTGGGGCATGCCCAACTCGTGGTTGAGCGCGCCTTCGACCTCCAGCGCACTCACGTTGATTTAGCCATGACTTATCGATCCATCCGCCAGTCAAATGCCATGGCTGAACTCTCGGGATGGACATGGGTAGCGGGACCTCTTACCTTACTTACGACTTTGATCGGTGTCAATTGTTTGGTTCCTGGGCAGCTGGCACCCCGCTCATCTCACTGGTTTGAGGGGCTGATCCTTTCCATGTTGGCAATAGGCTGGAGTTTTTACTTGGTTGCCCGGCAGGGTGGTGTATTGTAATATAGGATGTAAAATAGTTCCAGTATTTCTCTGGCTGATTCAAAGATTACTATTTAAATCTTTTGAGGGTAGAAATACATCATTTAATTAGTGCTACAGGCTCACTTTAAATGGAACTAACCTTGTTTAAACTCAGCTACTTCACAGATGCTTTTACTTTGCTTATTACGTTGCTCTTGAAGCTGTCTTTGAGTTTGTGTTTTACCCCCAAAGGGAGTTATTCAGTATGTGTCACTCGATGGGATGTATCCCAAGGACTTGCACCTTGAAACACTCAATTGCTGTGTGAAGTGGTTTCCCACTCACTCTTGAAGCTGTCTTGAGTATGTTATGAGTACTACATTCCCAAGCTTTAATAGTTACATTTCTTTGTTCTGAGTATTTGGAGTAAAGGCTATTTCTTAATTTAAGATTTATAAGTTGAAAATCAGTATAAAAAGAAACAAAAAAATCACATATGTTGCAGCATCTTTGATCACTCCCTCTCAGGAAACTGTTTCCCCAAGAAACAGTTCAGCTACTGAATGCTCAGTGGTGCTATTGCTACACCCTCATGTTGTACTATAATCAGATATTTCAAAGCCTGTAAAGAACACTACTTGGACAAGCCCCATGACACACATGGACATGAAGTGGCTACCATGATACTATATAACTATCTATCTTCATATCAAATAAAGTATCATTCTCTTCTTAATCCCCCCTTTATTTTGTTTTATATACTTCCCAGAAGTATATACTCGACAGTGGTAGCATAGGTAGGTTATTCACACCTACTTACCTTGAGAAAAAATTTCTTCAAAGAACAACCCTAGCAAATGGCACTCCCTGTCAGGGCCCAGAATGCCCTGGACAACCAGCTGGTCTTCCTAGAGTTCAAACAACCCGCAGCCTGGAAACCTTTACCAATTGTCTCCCAGAGCAAGAAAACCCCCTTTCAATTAACAAATGACCCGGGATTTGAGAGGCAAACGAGCCTCAAATCCCTGGCTTCAATTCCATTAACAAATTTGGTCCTCTTAATTATTAGGAAATGATACATCAGGAGCGCAATCAGGTTCTATAAATAGCAGTGGCACCTTGGCTTGCTGCAGCCCAAGCAAGGTTCCTGTTATACCAACCAATGACCATCCATCTCCAGGCCCAAGTACACAAGTTCCGGTCAAAAATGTAAGTTTAACTGAAATTGATGCCATCAAATCTCTGGTGGCGCAAAAGGCCACAAAATTACCAGTAAGTATAAGTAGTGAGGATGAGAAGCCTTTCTCACTGCTGCCATCTTAAAAGCAAACAACT
This sequence comes from Entomophthora muscae, assembly GCA_014839935.2. Classification (NCBI taxonomy): domain Eukaryota; kingdom Fungi; phylum Entomophthoromycota; class Entomophthoromycetes; order Entomophthorales; family Entomophthoraceae; genus Entomophthora; species Entomophthora muscae. The sequence goes on from QTSX02006587.1 coordinate 130,155, forward strand.
TTGTGCTCAGGATACATTATTTTCTTGCAAGAACTATCTATGTTTGCACCAATATAACTATTCTGTTGGCATTTAATCATGATTCCACTACACTTTACAACCTCACATATCTGCTCCCTCCTGGCCACCAAGAGTGATCATTTCGCCCTCCGTGCTGGAGATTCCTCCTACTCCCCCCTGCCAACTGTGCCTCCTGCCCAGGACTTCAGTAAGTTGGGGTTCATCTATATCACAGTATTGGGGCTGGCCGTCCAGGTTGTGCCCCATACTAGGAGTTGGTGTCCCCTAGCTACTGCAGTCAACTATCTGATCAGAATTGCGCCTATTGTGTACATGGCCTTCCAGGCCTGGCTTGTCTCCCCTGTGGGAGTCCAGCTGGACTCTGGTATGGGCTGTGACACTTTCTGTCAGCTGGAGAAGACATGAAGAGATACAAGACATTTCCATGTGATACACCATCTTCAACAACTCACTCATACCCAGTGAACAGTTCAGTTTCTTAGGCAAACACAGAGCCCTGAACCCCCTAGAACAAAAGCCACCCCTGAGATACCAAGAATAGTCTTCCAACACCCCTACTCAGCTGAAATTTGGATTCTCACAGAACTTTGACACGGAAATGCCACCCTCTGGATCCAAAGTACACTGAACAAGTCCACACAAGCCAGCTATCCCAAAAAGCTCTGGGCAAGCGGAATGGTCCTTCAAGATACAGGAATAGTGGTCCAACTTGAAAGCAAGTGTTCTGAGAACAACCTCATTCAGAATGAAAGCTGGGAGGTGTTCAACCCAGCCTTGCGTGAAACGTCTGCACCTAAGGATATCAATGGCATACATCTCACAGACCCAGAAAACTCAGGATGGCAGGGACCATCAATAGTACGCCGCAGCATATAGAAATATCCCAGACCCAGCACCTACCAGCACAAGCTGTGATGGCCCTGCACCATGAGTGTATCTCTATAGTGGGCTCCTCTCACGCATTGTGGCAAGCTTGATCTGGGAGGGTGCACCAACTGTCAAGTGACTTCCTTAAAAGGGGGCCGTGATGACCAGAAGTTGGTCAGCTTGCATCTAGTTGCCAGACCTAAGGGGAGCGCTGCACCCAGAAAAGACACCTGTTGTAAGGTCTTGCCCAACATGGTGCAAGGTTGTATATCAAGCCATGCAAGGCGTTAGGATCTGAACTCAATAAATCAAGGGAATTAGGCACAGTTTGTAAACACGTCTTTAATAGACCTACTAGCCCTTATAGTTGGATATAAAGGGAGTCATAAAGTAAATTCAGAACCTAAAGGTAAAAATGAGGGATTGTCATATTATTTTTGTGTGAACTCACCAACTTAATGGAGTAATTTTCATCCCAGAAAAACTTAATTTTTTATATAAAAGGATGAAAAGTATTCCAGTAAGTTGATGAGTTCACGCAAAAACAATTCAACAATCCCATATTTTTACCTTTAGGTTCTGAATCTACAGTAAAAATAACTAAGCCTAAGAAAACTATGTAAAATATGGTATTCAATAACAGCTTATTAGTAACTAGAAGTATATTGATGCCTGAATATTGTCCATGAGGATGTCTTAGCATGGAGGAGGAAATTTTCTCCTCCATGTTAAAAGATGGTGATGACAAGCTAGACACTTGCTGTCTGACCATCCTCATTCTAAAATCAAAGAGCAACAGAAAACAAATATTTAAAACCTGCCAATTAGAAGTGAACTTGTTGATGAAATCTAAAAATAATAAGAGATTAAAGGTTATCTGTGTACTTTTTAAAAGGTGAAGATAAAAAGTTAAAAAAGTTAACAAAATTGAGAAAAGTTGAAGTAAAAATAAAAATGATTGTTGGGGTAAACCACTTAAAATTTCAGCTTAAAACTTACTCTTCAGGTGGAATCTGTTTAAAAGCTTTAAGATAATGATCTGAGCAGATTTTCAGGAGGATGACCTGGGGAAAAAGAAGAAATTAAACCTGAGTTGTTTGATCAACCAGGGAAGAAAAAAAGTATACTGGCCTGGTTACAGAAGTCCAAAGATCTGCACTGCAGTGATGGGGAAAGCAGTGGTTGCTTAATCAGACAAAATTAAAAGGTATCTTTTAGAATATGTTTTATATAAATAAACAGCCCTTCAAAGTGTTCACAAGCTATAAAAGCAAAAAGAAGCAAAAACAGGTATAAAAAACTTGATTTTACTTGCTACTAATTAATTTCTTTTAAAATTAAGAATTTAAATAGTGATAATATCTAAACAAACCTTTAGAAAGCCTTCTTTTTGGGGCAGGGCATGAAACCTGTCCCATCAAGATGATTAACTGCACTACAAACTTCAATCCTATAGGAGGGAACTGTAGTGCCCAGATAGAAGGTCTGGCAATCATTAGAAGATGGTTATAGACTAATGCTGTGAGTTTAAATATATCCATACCAATCAAATAAAGGAGGGTTGGCAAAAGTAGCTGGATTTGTGCTCCTAACAACCTATTAGAAGTAAAGTGTTGGCTTGATCTATTCATTTAACTAAGGAAGATGAAATAAAATCCTGTTCTAATAGTGGAGATCTGGTCTAAAAAGTTGATTTCTAGGTTGGGATATTGGTCAGAATCAACAACAGGGGTGAAACTGACAAGAATCGAGGTTTGTATTACTATATATATTACTCAATTATTGGTATAAAAAGCTTAAGGAAATCATAAGAAAGCGTAACTTTCAACTGAAAGATGAAAATCAGAAATAAAAAGGTAAGGTTTAAAGAAAAGGTCAGGCTCCAAAAAATAAAAAGAACTCCTTTTGGGGTGCAAGTCAACCAGTCTCAGCTTGATGTTGAGAGGGATGGCTTAAGGGCATTTACTAATGATTTGAACTGCAATAAAATGTGAAAGGGAAAATATTTAACCTCTTAAGCCCAATATTTGAGGCTCAAAGTGATGAATATTTTCAGGTTTAGTTATTTAAGGCTCAAGAAAAACAATGGCATCAAAAATAACCCAGGAATTGTGATAATGATTCTTTGAACCAGAAACATAAGCATCCAAAGTGTAAAGGAAAACAGAGGTAAGGGCAAGCAAAGAGGGGAGTAAAAACATCAAAAAAACCAATCCAAGGCTTTCAGGAAGGCAGAAAATTTAGTTCTGAGAAAGAAAGCAGAAAATTTAATCCAAAACATTAAACTAACATATTTAGCTTAATAGGGAGTCCAAAAAGACCAGAAAAAGCATAATAAATTATTAAGCCTTAAACTGGAAGTTTTTAAGACTTCAAGCATGAAATTCAGATGAAAAACATAGTTAAAAATTAAAAATAATGCTAATGGTGATAGAGGTAATGAATAATAAGTGGATAAGAGAACAAAATTATGCTAATAGAAAATAAAGACAAGTCATTATCCATAATAGCAGCAAATTAAATAAGGACAAAAAGTCAATCCTGACACCAGGCTAACCAGATAAACACCAAGACTCTATCCAAAGAGGGGGAAAAGCAGGGGAGTGCTTAGGCAATCTGCCCTCTCCTGTATTTCAAGGCTCATACAGGGACCAATATTTGAACTCATTCATCATGATCCAAGTACTCTCTAACAAGCTTATACTGTTTGGTACTCAGACCAGTAATAAATTTCTCAATTATCATTTCTGTTTTTGATATTATCAAGGCACAGCATTATTTGGCAACAGAGCAGATCAGTCTCTTGTTGACAATAAAATTTCCAGCCTTACAAAATAACCTACCTTTAAAAGCATTTTAAAGTATGTTATTATGGCAGACAAAAAAGTGCCCCAGTCACAAGAAAATAAAAACCAGTTTGAGCTCAACTAGAAGATGCTTAACCCACTTTGGTGGGTGCATCATACCTATACCCAAATACAGTATAAGGCTGGGACAGAACTGGATGAGAAAGACAAAACCACACATTTATTGAAAGAGTTCTACCCTCATCATACAATAAGGCAAATTCTATCACCATGCCTATCCCACACACCTTGAAACTCTCATGAAAGATAATATATTTTTCAAAATCACTGAGACTGAAGAGGAAAAGAATACCAGCTAAATTGATTTGAGCACTTGCACTTATGTCAGGGATCCACTCCTGAGAAAGGAAGAACCCTAAGTAATGTAAAAGAGCATTGGGGTGAAACTCACCAGATATGATCCTACAGGAATCCCAACCATCATTGTATTTACCAAATAGCCCCATAGTTTATAAGAACCCAGGAAGGGAAAAAATGAGTCAAACCATAATATACTGCAACATAGGTCAACACATACCAAGGCGCACCTGGACAGATTACTGGAGGAGGCAAAGAAGGAGGTGGAAACTTATCACAATTAGGCAGAATTTGATGCTTGGTGTAGAGGTAGTCCCAAGCTGAAGTCTTGGTGGCGTCCTTGACCCAAATATTTGAGTCAAATAGGCTAAATTCAGTGAAAGGAAATCAGAAAGAGAGACAGAAGAAATTTCTGCTTCTACTGCATCTGAATTCAGTTGAATTTAGAAACTACTAATTTAGTGAAGTAAAGAATATAGATATCCAAATTTATTGATTCAGGCATTTGAAATTGTTAGAGCACTTGGTAAATTCCCAGTGCTACTCACTAAATACTTGAAAGTTTGGCTTGGGAATGTGGAACAATGTGTGGTGTAACTTGGGGTGAGTGGGTTATCATTGATTTGCTTCCTGCTTAGTCATCTTGGTTTGACTGCTGCCAGCAAGATTGCAGAATGCAGCTTGCAGCAGCCAAACCTGCTATTTGAGTAGGAAACAACAAGTTGTGAACTGTGAACTGATGGTTTTTCTAAGCTGATAATGTGATTGGGTCCTCTTCAGAATTTTGGTTTAGAGTTCTGATAATGGCCTGATAGTTGTGGGTACTCTTCTCTTCTAGGGAGTTATCATTGGTTGTTTCTTTTCCTAACTTATTCTGATTGCTTAGGTGGTTAATTGTGTAGCTAGTATTTGGATTCATTGACTGCCAAGCTTTTGGAAGCTTTTCAGAGCCCTCTGTTGCATTTGAATTTGAATTTGACAGTAAGCTTTTGTTCTTGGTTTTAACTAATTTCTTACAGTAGTTTTCAAACCTGTTGAGATAAATGTATATTATTCAGTTTAGAACGCATGAACTCAGTCTAAAAATGAAATCAAAAAATCAAGGAATTTATATTAAATTACAATAGATTTGGATCCACTTTGATTTTGCTTTTAGACTGAGTTCATGCATTCTAAACTGAATAATATATGATTATCTAAACAGGTTTGAAAACTACTGTACTGATTTTATATGGTTTTGAACAGTCCAAAGGTTCCAGGTTTAATTCCCAAAGTGGAGCCTGTTTTTGAAAGGCACTAGATCCAAGACCTTGACATAAGGAAGGTTTGTTAAAAATAATATTGTTTCTAAGCTGAATTCCAATCAATCTAAGTGTCAATTCTAAGATTTGAGTAGTCCAAGGTAGAGAAATTTTCTTGACCTCATAAAGATGATCCAATAGCCAAATATGTGATTTCCCATCATTATCAATTAATAGATTTATGCTGGAAGGATTTTCAATCCTTACAACTTACAAGATTAGTCACTTTAATAATGTAGAAGCATCAAAAGAACAATATTTCATACACAAACAATTATTCCAGGATTCTCTTCTTTATTTCAGGAAAACTTATCAGGATTACCCCCAGATTGAGGCATTCAACACAAAATAGACCTCAAGGGAAGTGTATTAAATGCAAGATCCATTTACTTATTGACACTGAAAGAGGATGATGCCCTGAAAAAACACCTTAATAAAGCAGTAGAAAAAGGATTCACAAGACCTTCCAAGCCTCTATTTGACACAGCCATCTTTTTTATGACCAAGAAAGATGATGGCCTTTGACTTTTCACTAATTAATGGGCACTTAACTAGCCCACAGTTAATAAAAGTTATCCCCTGCCCCTGATTTATAACCTCTTTGATGCCTTAGAGGATCAAAATTATTTGCTAAGATTGACCTGACTTCAGGATATAATCAAAGCCAATTAAAACCCAAATAATTCCCAAAGACAGTATTAAGAACCAAGCATGGTTTCTTTGAGTGTATAGTATTAAAATTTGGCATGAATAATGCCCCCAGTATCTTTATTACATTCATGAATGAGGTAATCAATGGGATATTGAAAAGTGTACCATATTTTAACTAGATAATATAATCATATACAGTACAACCAAAGAACAACACTGAAAAGATATCCACACAGTGCTCAGTATACTCCAGGACAACCAAGTGGTTGAAACCCCCTCTAATTGTGAGTTTTTCTCTAATTAGTTACCCTTTCTAGGGCACTTCATCAGCAAGGACAGAATAAAACCAGACCCTAACAAGTTAAGAGCTATAACTTACATGCTTCTTTCACACAACAGGAGTAAACTTTGGATCTTCTTGGATATGATTGTGTATGTCAGAATATTCATCTCAGACTGGGGGTGTTGACTGCCCCACCATCTGCAATCACTGGCAAGGCAACCAAGTTTTCTGGACCCTGCTTTAATAGCATCACCTCTTCCAACTCAAAGAACACATGCTCATAGCACCCATTCTCTATTACCCTAACCTGAATAAAATATAAAGTCTAGATACATATACCTCCAATTATTCTTTTATCAGCATACTTCAAATACAGACAGCATACATTAAAACTTTATTGTTGTATATGAGTCAAAAAGCTCTCAGATGACAAACAAAGATATCACATCTATGACAAAGAGTTAATAGCAACTTATACTTATTTTATGAACTGGCAATGTTAACTGGAAGGAGCACAAATATTCAATGTGTTAACCAACCATAAAGTGTTAGTGTTCTTCAAAACACAACAAAATCTCTCAATGAGACACACTGAATTGATGAGACTTATTAAAAGGTACCCCATAGTTATTGAGCACAATAGTTTTCAAAGCTAAGGCACTAAGCAAAAAACTGAGATTTAAGCAAAATAAACTGATACTTAAAAGAAAACAACTCAGATGTAAACAAAATAAAAAGAACCAAAATCTATTATTAATCAATATAAATTAATTGGTTTTAATTTCTCTTACATCTGAGTTTTTTCTTAAATCTCACTTTTATTTCTTAGCCACATAGCTTTGAAAACTAGTGTATAAACCAGGCAAAAAGCTAATTACTGCATATGTGCTTTCAAGGCTATACTGTAACACCTGATCTTTATCAATGGCAAATACCCTGATTTGCACATGTCAATTATGGTAAATCTAGAAGAAGGCTTTTTACCTGGTACCACAATGAACACTCAAGAAAAGGTCTTCAAGAACACATATTTGTTCAAAAACGTCTATGATACCCTATATTGCATACTGTTAAGTGAAGATACAGTATCATATGTCCCATCAACACAAAAAATTGACACATTCCTTTATTATAACAGCAACTTAGGATACACCAGATATGAGATTCTACATGAGTACCTCAAAAACCACTAATGGGGGCCAAAAATGCTGGACAACATTAATGAAGTCCTTGATTAATGTGAAGTATGTGATAAGTATGCGATAAGTATGCTCACTCTAAGGTACCCCTAAGCCTATAAATCTTGTTTATATAGCCCAATCATCCAAGGTAAAGTAATAAACATTGTGAGACTTATGCTAAGAGACAATGAAGGCAAAAAGTACATTATCAAAGCTATCAACTATGCAACTAGGTGGCCTGTAGCACAATTCACAAAAGAACACAAAGAAAACAATGTAAGACAATTTATTAGCAAGGAAATGATAGCCAAGTTTGGAAATCCTGAACTCCTGATTACAGATGAAGGAACAGAAATCACTGTCATTGTCACTAAAATCTACCTTAATAAAAATGAAATAAAGCATGCAGTTGCCAGCCTTAATCACCCATAAGCTAAAGAGAGAGTGGAAATATTATATGGTGCTTTTATAAAAACGCTCAGAAATTTATCTGCTAACAACCCACAACTCTGGATTGACATGCTTCCTACAGTGTTAATGGTATGTCAATCACAGGTCAATCACAATACAGGGAAAATCCCATATGAACTGGTCTATGGGTATAAGCCTGCCATTGTCAGTACTAAGTTGGGGCCCTGATTAGCTTTATCTAAGCAAGTACCAGCTGACAACAACCCTGACGTACAACATGCCAGAAAGGGCCAAGAGACCAAAGAAAAGAAAAGAGTAGAGAGAAACAGTTCCACTTTAACATGAACAGTTCCAAGTCAGAGACAAAGTTTGAATAGTCAACCATGATCTGATCAAGTTAGAACTAGGACTAAGAGAACCAGAAGTTTTCATGAAAGTTAAACCCAACAATATCTACCTCATAAAAGTAATTTATTCTTGCACTGGTTTAAAAAATGCACCATGACTAACTCTACCTATGAAAGGCAAGAAATGCACAGCGCATTTTGAAACTACCTGTCCCTAACACAGAACTGGATCAATACCAAGCCCAAACCCCTGACACTCTCAATAAAATTTCTAAGGCTCCACCTTCCAGCACCCCAGGGGGGATTTCATAACATCTACAATTACTTCCTCTCAGGGAATTAATTCCCTGAGTGATTCTCTAATTAATCATTAAGTCAGTGGCACTTTTATTAACTTCCCATCTTATATGGGGATCAAATCTTTTGAGTCTTAAATAAAACATTACCTGGACAAGCCCCATGACTACCATGATGTTCATGGATAACATGTGGCTTCTCATTATATAATCCTCTAAATTTATATCAATAAAGTATCATTTTCTTCTCAATTTTCCCCTTTATTGTCACGGCCCATACCAGAGTCCAGATGGACTCTCACAGGAGAGGCAGGCTGGGCTGAAAGGCCATGTACACAATTGGTGCTATTCTGAAAAGATAATTCACAGCTTTAGCTAGAGGAAGCCAACTTCCAGTATGGGGCACAACCTGATCAGCCAGCCCTAATACTGTGATGTAAACAAACACCAACTTGCTGAAGTCCTGGGCAGGAGGCACATTGGGTAGGGGGAGTGAGAGGAATCTCCTTCATGGTAGGCATAATGGTCACTCTAGGGTGACCAGGAGAGAGATCCAGGTGATGAGGATGGAAGAACTTCAAGTCAAAGGCGTGAGGTGGCTTAACCAAAGTGACAGGAGCAGAACCAGGAGGGAACAGATAGGCATGGTTTTATTGTGTAGTGGATTCACAAATAAATGCAAGCAGAATAATTATATTAGTACAAAAATAGATAATTCCTGCAAGAAAATAATGGGTCCTGGACATAAAGTTGTTTATTTTAAGATTTCAACAGTGAGGAAGGCCTTTCCTCCTCACTACTTATACTTACTGATGAATACTTAGCCTTTTGTGCCACCAGACATCTGATAGCATCAATTTCAATAAAGTTACAATTTTGACTGGAATTTGCGTACTTGAGCCTAGGAGTGGAAGGGTATTGGCTGGCATAACAGGAACCTTGGTTTGGCTGTAGCATACCAAGGTGCCACAGCTATTATTAGATCCCACAAGCAATTGAGCGCCTGATTGCGCAATCAAACAATTGCGCTCCTGATGTATCATTTCCCAATAATTAAGAGGGCCAAATTCATTAATATAATCAAAGCCAGGGATTTGAGGCTTGTGTGCCTCTAAAATCCCAGGCCATTTGTTGATTGAAAAGGGGGTTTTCTTGCTCTGGGAGAAAATTGGTAAAGATTTCCAGACTGTGGGTTGTTTGGCCTCTAAGAATGCCAGCTGGTTGTCCAGGGCATTCTGGGCCCTGATAGTTTAATAGGTAGCATCTTGCTTAAATTATATTTTTCTTGTCTTCTGGTTAAAAACAGTCATCCTGAGCTTTCTGGAACAGGAATCAAACCCAAGACTATCCCAGCATCAAGAGAAATCTTAATTGAAGATGTTAGTATGTTTTAAGTTTGGATTATGTGTCACTTTACTATAAAGAATCCAGTCAATCAGGGGAGCCGGTTTTAAATAATGACAATGAGAACTCAAGTTCAAAAGCTTTTCAATATTTTTTACTTAACAATAAAGACAGTTCTGCAGCTTATGGCTCTCTCTCCTCTGTTTTGGTTGGAACACCAATATTTTTAAATGTAAAAAACTGATCTTCTCTCTTATGTTAGAGGAAAATCCATTAAGTTAAACACCTGCTTCAAGATCTACATAGAGAAAGAGGAAACATAAAAAATAATAATTTAAATTGAATTTAGGTTTAAATACTCCTTATTCCTCCAGGATTGTCCCTAACCTCCTTTTTCTTTCACTCTAACTTATTATCTCTCGCTTAAAATCTATGCTATATAAGACATGGTAATTTACATATACTGTAGATTCAGAACCTAAAGGTAAAAATGTGGGATTTTCAAATTCTTTTGTGTGAACTCACCAACTTACTGGAATATTTTTCATCATTTTATATAAAAAAGTAAGTCATTCTGGGATTAAAATTACTCCATTAAGTTGGTGAGTTCACACAAAAGAATTTGATAATCCCGCATTTTTACCTTTAGGTTCTGAATTTACAGTATTATTTTTTCAATCAATAAAGTCTTTTCTATCTAGCTGCTAGAATATTTCTTGTTTCTTTAGCACAGAACCATGAGATTTCTCAAGTCTTCCTGCAAGAAGCAACCTGGGTATAAATGGGTGATCTGGCTTCTGCTTATCAGCATCATCTGGGCAAGTGTGTTTCTTGGTACTAGAGCTGACTCTAGCTCTTCTACAGATCCTGAATCTGAAAATCTCTGAAACCAAGTGATCCCAGAATACTAGTACACTACATCAGTCCTTTATGGAAATCCTTCTGTTAGAGAGAAGCATAAGTCTTACCAAACCATTCCCAATCTCTCAGTTTTTCAATTTTTTTATCATCTTGCATTGGTCTTCCTGTTAAGCTTCTTAGGTGCTTATTTCTTCCTGGCTTGTTTTGATTTACTTCTTTGTTATCATTGTCTCCTTTAGGTGTTTTTCATATAAACATGATCTCTATTCCAATGGGTTTCTTAGTCATAGGACTGAACTCTCCTTCTCTTGTTCATTGGATTAGAAATATGTTTTAAAGTGGGTGAGTTTCTGACAGACACTGTGGGAAGGTCATCTGATGTCAGTTCTTGTATAAGGTGACATTCTTATGAAAGAATCTTGTGAGTGTGATAAAGAAGGCTCATCAGTCCACTCATCAGAGATTTAGGACTATTTTTCAAGAAGAGAATAGAGAAAAACAGGCCATTTCATATGTCATTGGTGTTAGATTACATGAGAAGCAGATCCAGGAAAGCAGTTAGGACTGCAGATTTGATCTAATGGACCAACATTTCTGATATTCTTGAAAAATTCTACCTGGGAAAGGTGAAGGTATAGTGGGCAAGAGCAACAAAAAAATTGACAGTGGGGGTACTTTTGATTCAGTTGGGATCTTTTAACTGGAACCAAGAGCCTGCTAGCACAACTGAGATGGTAAAGAAGGCTTCAAACTTGGTGTATATGTTTTTTGAAGTAGAATTTGGTTTGAAAACTGCTAACATGAACTATTAAGTAAGATTTTATACTAAATTATATTTTACATTTCAAGCTCAAACTTGGCTTTTAACCCAAAACAGGTAAATATAGGGATCTGTCAGGAATGATTTTCTTCTCTTCCAAAACTCAAAAGTTGGAACATGATTTGAACCTAAGACAAACCAGACTGCAGGTTGCCAGCCTTGAGGACCAGATACATGCTCATGTTTTTTTAGGATTACATCTACTGATATTCAACTCACAGATGCACTTGAATGTAAAGACTCTAATGTGATGCCACCATTAGTGGCACATACTGAGTGTCCCAACCACTTGCCTAATAAAGGTAAAGATATTTTCAACATTGTCCTGATGATCCTAATACACACCTTGGTACCCAATCAAATCCCTGCTCTCGAGAAATGCGCTGATCAACAAGCCTCTCCCAAGAACGCTGCTCTAGAACAGAATAACCTTGTGGTCTTTCTGAATATTTCAGCCAATGAGACTTATTCCTGTGCCAGTGCCATTTTTCAACCCTTGGAACCAAGTAGCCTTCCAACTGAATTAATAAATCCCAATCATTGGATTACTGACTAATAAAGATAAATTCTGGTAGTGGGGTACTATATGAACCCCTAGACCCTGTCCCAGACTTCATTTTCATTTTTGAATAAGGACTATGAGATATTGATTTTCCAATTATTGTCATTTTTTATATTAGTTATCTGCTAATTCAACCCCAATTCTTCTGGCCTGCTTGCCTCTCTGACTGCAAATTTTTGTCTTCCTGGTGTCCTTTTTGGTCATGTTCACTTCACAGAGTATTCATTGAAATCCAAGTATAGAGAATATATTTCTGGTAACATCCTAGCATACAATTCATTAGTTCAAACTAAAGAATTGACCTAATACAGTAGCTTTCAAACCTGTTGAGATAAATGTATATTAGTAAGTTTATAACACATGAACTCAGTCTAAAAATGAAATCAAAGTGGATCCAAATCTATTGTAATTTAATATAAATTCCTTAATGTTTGATTTTGTTTTTAGACTGAGTTCATGTGTTCTAAACTGACTAATATATGTTTATCTTAACAGGTTTGAAAACTACTGTATAATAGAAACAAACATTGGTTTATCACTGAGCCCTGACTGTTTAAAGACAAATAAAACATCCTCTCTGCCTACTAACTAGACATGAAGCCACTTTTACCCCCAAACTGATACCTGTGTTCACTTCTGTGCTTTTTTTAGACAATTTCAATAAGTTATTTGGTATAATATAAATCACATTTTGATGATGATTGGCACTATCATTCCAGCTTCTGGATCATGGTCTTGGATGAAAAAATCTATATCATAGCTATTTAAGTTAGCATCAATTCTATGGTGGGCTTTGCCCACCCACCCAATCCTAGAAAATGACAGGCTGCTGCTGTAATGCCCAGTTACGGTAGGTACTACTTGCAGGAGGTATGGCAGGAGGTTGGCAAATTGGAAGCCAGTAAGGGCAGTGATGATTGGGTAGATAGTCATCAACCAATGAAAGACCTTAGCATGGAGATTGTACCTTCTGAAGCTCCCGGCAAAGTACGTTAACACATAGTACATAGAGATGTACACCACAATGAACAGTGTGGAATGCGGGAACACCAGGGGAGGCCAGGAACCAGAGTAGGAGGAGTTGAGTTGTCCAGGGTCATAGTGAGGATCATGACCTAGCCCTTCTGGTGAGGGGCCAAAGAACTCTGGTCCTTGTTGTTAGCCTCCAATCCCAAGTCAAGCTGTAGGCACAGCTGTGAAGATGAGATGGTTCATCTTCCTTGGATTGGAGGGAGTTGGCGGGGACTAACTAGTTTAAAGTTGACTTAAGTTTTAAGTAAATTTAGCTTTATTGAGGGTATTAGACTCAATAATAGCACAAGCTACCACTGAGGAGGGATCTTTTATTTATAGTGTCCCCCCCACTGTGCAAAGTTTTGCAAGTGAAAGTGAAAACAGGGGATTAGGGATCCCAAAAGTTTGGAAGGTGAGACTTGGAATTGGTTCTGGAGGATAAGGTCAAACAACTATTCTTGTACAATCTGTTGTTGATTTGGAAGTTCTTGACTGAGGCCAATGGGTTCTTGTGGGCAAGAGGTCATGTGGTTGGAAAAACTCAAGGCACCCTTAGAATCTATTTCTGTCTTGGGGCACATGATTTGGTTGGAGCCTAGACTTAACCTTGTGACCTGAGAAGCAGCAACCCATTGATCATGGGAGGAATTATTGCTCACATGTAAAACTTGGGCTTGGATTTCTTCTGTTGGGCAGGAATAGTTTTTAAATTCTGAAACCATATTTCCCCCTTCTTCTGGATGGCAGGCGTTTTTCTGGAATATTTTCCCTGTATCCAGGGGCTTTTCTGATTGGCTGCAGATAATGGGGACTTCTGATTGGCTGTGGGTTGGGGCCTGGGACCCAGGTGGGTGGCTGGCAGCTGACTGGGACCTGGGGAGCAAGTGGGTGGGCTGGGGGCTGGGGGTGGGCCCGCTGGCGGCTGGCGGCTGGGTGGGCAAGCTGTGAGAGAGGGGGGCTAAACTAACTAAGTTTGGCTCCCATCCTGGCAAAAAAAACCACTAGGATGTCGCCCAGTGGAGGACTGGGATGACCGCTCTAAGGGGGGACCAGAGGGAGGATGCTGGGGATAACCGTGGGAAGTATGAGTTCAATTTCATCAACACCAGGCCAGTGATCAACCAAGGGGCACAAGAGGGAGCAGGGGGGACACCTTGAGGGCCTCAAGAGGGACTGGATTGCTTTTCTCAGGCTGGAAAGGGAAGGCATTGACGCTCTCTCTCCCTCAGAGGGGGAAAAGTAGAGTCAACAACATCCAAGTCTAGGTCATCAAATGTCAAACTTTTCATCACAGCCTCTCCAGAGAGGAGGAGACTACTAGGGAAATTCAGGAGGCTGAAAGGATCTTCACCCACAAGCCGGGCAGAGGAGGAGATTTTTACCCACAAGTCTGGTGAGGTGGACCACAGAAGCAACAAAAAGGGCGCCAAGGAAAACACCACAAATTTTACAGCTGGGAGTATCATGGCTGTGATGCTTACAAGATTTGGAGGAGAAATGTATTGTTTTTTGAATTAATACCAATAAATATTATGCTAGCAGGGATATCTACAAGCAAAGACCAGGCAGGAGTACCAGGGGATGATTGGGAAGGCTTGGATGTAAACTCAGATGCCTTGGGTTGATTAAGAAACAGAAGCGGGTTCAAAAGCAGGAGATTGAACAAAAATTCAAGAATAAAGTAAGATTTATATACTAATTTGATTGAAAATTCAAGTTCAAAGATGACTTTTGCAAGCAAAAGTAAAATAAACAGGCTACTATATGCCAGAGCTTCTCCAGAAGGTCTCAGAAGAGATGCCAGGTTCAAAACAGGACAGTATAAGGTAAGTTTTAAGAAAACAACTAACACTTTAATCTTATAGATAATAGAAACTCAAACAGAGTTTCCGGTTAAAACTATAATTTTTAAAGAAAGTGCAACAAGTCCAAAACTTTATTAAATTGAACAATAGACAAGCAGGGACTGAAAGTCCCCTTGCTGTGTTAAAAGGAGTGGGTTGCAAGGAGATGAGGTCACATGACATTTGGCTCTGGATCCAATTGGCTGGAAGAGAAATTTTGCTGGGCAGGGCCAGGGAGACTGAAAAGTTTCACCCCAATTTCCGCGGTCCCATCTGATTGGCTAGAAGAAGTGCCAGGCATTTAGAGTTTACTTGAGTTTTTGAGTGTTAATGTGGCAACCTTTGATTGGATAGCTCTGATAGTTTTTAAAAGTGGGCAACACCAGGCCAACAAGTAGTCTAAATTAACCAATGTTTCTTCCCAGGAGAGAGCGACCAAGGGCAATGAATCCGTGGGGTAGGCTAGCACAAACCTCTCATCAACTGTGTGTGCTAAATCCTCTAAGAATAGAGGGGTTTGGCTGACATTTTTGGACCTTTCTTGGTGCAGTGGAGGAAGATTGTGTGATCCAATGCTAGGGGTGGCAGTGAATTTACACAAGCGGGGGGCTGGCTGGGCAGTGGGGGGTTGGCAGGCAAGCAGAGGGTCAGCGGGAGGCCTGCTGGCAGCTGGCTGGGTGCTGGGAGGTTGGTGGAGGGTGCTGGCAGGCGTGGCAGGCGCCTGCCTGGATGTTAAATTATTCCAGCAGCTATTAAATTCTGTTTCTTCCTTGGTTTGATTTTTATTTCCCCCAAATAAAGGGGGAAAGTCCTCATTAAATTTTGCCTCCTTGACTGGAAAAACTTCTTTTCTTTTCCAAACTTGTCCTCTAGTGGTAATTTGGTTTATGTCAGGAATATTTCTGACAGCTGCCCAAGGTTGATTTTCTGAAATTGTTGCATGTAAAATTGGGTCTGAGCAGGGCACATATCTCTTGCACTTAATACTGTAATTTTCAAACCAACACTCTTTGAAGAAGAGCTAACAGTTTAAAAACCATCATTAGTGATATCTTTAAGCTTTCTAAATACTAAACTCAAGAAGGCCACCTTATCAAGATGCTTTCAAAATGCCTTAATTATAATCAAATTTCACAAAACATCTCAGTAGTTTGATTTTTTTAGTTAAATAAAATCCATTTTCTCATTATTCACTCATTTTAATACCTTTTTGTCAGATTTTTAATGACAAGATTAGCAGGCTCTTTGTTTTTGCTACTCCAAAATTCTGTAAATCTGACACCCCCTTCTGAAATGATTTTTGAAATTTGAAAATTTGAGTGTGAGCCAATTTATGCTGATAAAACTTGACATTGGATCAAATCAAAGTCTTCCTCTTCTATCTGTGCATTGTAATATGCTATAATTTGCCATATTTTTTAAATGCTATTATTTTTGAGTAAATACACACTGTTGTGGTATAACTGGCAAATATCTGAACTTCAGTCAGATTCACTCATTTTAAATTTATTATTTTACAGTATTTTCTTAATCTTAGTCTGATCTTCTCAAATCCTCAACTATTTCATATTTACATATTTTTAAGAGTATTTAAGATCTATGTCTATTTGAAATAAAGACACAAGTGTTATCATGAATCTTTGATTTTAGCTTCTTGAAAGTTTATTGTAAATTCTTGATTTCACTTCTGGTATTCTCTTCAAAGCTGTCAACATCTGGAAGACAAATGTATGTCTTTGAACCTACAAGACAGTAAGAACCTGCCTTTTCCCTGCTATATCTTACCGTTTTCTCCTCATTAGTAATGACATTCTTATTTGAGTGTACATTGCCTATTTGATTGAATATGACAAACTCTTTCTCTACTTCATCATGACTTATTACACTCAGCTAAGGATAAAACAATACTATTTATAGCTTTGGAGTTGTTCTTACTCTCACATAAAACTCATCATAATTATACTTAGCTTAGTGTATTATGACTAAAATAGCTGCATATATAGGCATGCTTATAGGTTGTTTACATAGGTTGCTTGTTGTTTTGACATGATTTTATGTTACTCAATAAAATATGAAGCTTGAAATGTAATTATATTTGAAATGCTTTTAGCCATTTTAAGATGAAATATTAAACTTAATTATTGAGTATTTAATATAATACCTTATGATAACCAAAAATAAAGGTTGGTTATAATGAATTCGATCTATCTTATATCTGTTCCAGGTTCGACCATGCAACAATTTGGCTTCCAAAATGATTTAACTTGAAATAACTTGGTCAATATTATGGGTGGGTTCATGTCGATTCGATTATAAATCAAGTTCATTCAATTTTATAATCCGGTTTCTCAAATATAGGCGAATCGATTCTGGAATAGTTAACATCTGAAATCAAAATTGGTTTTGGAATGGAATCAAGAGCCTTGTAGCCTATCTATGCTCGCAACACCAAAGTTGTTTCTCCCTTTTCAGCACCAGTGTAAGACTCAACCGTTTTACCCATCTAGAAACTGAACAAAAATGTCTAAGCGCGGTATGTTAAAATATTTTAATAATTGATTTTCTAATATTCCTATAGGACGTGGAGGAGGTATGTACAAAACTTATAATTTCTAGGTTTTTTTCTAAAACCAAATAGCCTCTGGCAACAAATTTCGCATGGCACTCGGTTTGCCCGTTGCTGCAACCATCAATTGCGCTGACAATTCTGGTGCCAAAAATCTTTACATTATTTCCGTCTATGGAATCGGTTCTCGTTTGAACAGACTTCCCTCTGCTGGTGTTGGAGACATGGTTCTCGCTACCTGCAAAAAGGGAAAGCCTGATCTCCGTAAAAAAGGTATACTAAAGCAACTAGTGCTGTTCTAATTTTTAGTCATGCCGGCCGTTGTCATCCGTCAACGTAAGTCTTGGCGCAGAAAAGATGGTGTCTTCCTTTATTTCGAGGACAATGCTGGTGTGATTGTAAATGCTAAGGGGTGAAATGAAGGGATCTGCCATCACTGGTCCAGTCGGTAAAGAGTGCGCTGACTTGTGGCCCCGTATTGCTTCCGCTTCTGGCACTGTTGTTTAAGAATAAAAAATCCTAAGAATAAACAGCTAAAAACTACTTTTGTATAAAGCACACTTTTGATCAAATCTTTTCCATTTTTAAGGGATTGCAAGGAAACTAAAGTTTCACTTTTAAATGAAATATGAAAGTCTACTTTTTATTATACACCATTTATTTTAGCAGGTCTTTTGCAGTTAGTTTGTTTTATTTATTTTTGTCTATATAAAAGTTTACTTTCTTTGAGTGTTTATAAACTATTAATATGTAACTTTTTGGTTATCAGTGCTAAGCTATTTATATTATTGAGTCAAAATAAGCAAAAAAAATTACTCTTTTCTGTAATAAGTTTGCTATATATCCATATAAAAAGGTTATTTGTGAACAATTTTTGTATTAGAAGACACCCAATATAAGGCAAAAAATAGTGTTAATATTTAAGGCTTTTGAATAAGAAACTGGTCAAAACCTTTGATTGTATGTTTGTGTGGTATTCATGATTAATAGACAAATGGTCAAGATTTTGTATATAAATAGGCATGTTTGTATGAAACAATAAGATTAAAGTTATATTTTTGAAAGTGATCTCCACAATAACTGCTTAAAATAAAGCAAAAATATAAAATAGTTCTACAACATAAAATACATCACACTTTTATTATATTGCTGTCAAAGCTTTCGATTAAAAAATAAAGATAAGTTTTACAACTTAGTTAATTTAGTAATTATTTCTTATAACTGTTTAAGTATAAGTTGACAGAAAATTACTTAGCCAGGTATAGTCAGTTTTAGATACATTAAGATAAATGAAAACTCAGCTCATGACAAAAAGAAAAAAACTGGTACAAATTTATTATTAATTAACATAAATTTTCTCATATTCAATTTTCTATTCTGAGTTGATTTACTTTATCTCAACAAATTAAAAATCTCAATAAATTTTTTAATTGATTGTCACTATAAATTCTTATACTATGATTTTCAAATTTGTTAATGTCAGGATATAATACCCAAGAATTGTAAGCATTATTTGGACAAGGAAAGAGAGTAGGTTAGACACCTGAAATCTAGTCAGGGCAGTCAAGATGGGGTATACAGTCATGACTCATCTGAACACCTTGGCATGAGTGTTATATTATCCAAAGCTCTCAGAAAAGTAGGATAGAATATAGTATACCAAAGTGTATACAGCCAGAGCAGTGGTTAAACAAGAGAACACCAGAGGGGGCCAATTAGTGGTGTAGTAGAAGTTTAGTTGTGTTGGCTCTTGATAATACATCTATTTAGCTCCTTCTGATGTAGGTCCAAACTGGGCAAATGACTGTTAGTTGCTGTCAGAGTACCATCCTTGTGAAGCCAGCCCTTTAGAAGTAGTGATAGAACAGGCCGCCAGGCTGATAGGCAAAGCTCACCAGAGGATTGACACTAACTTGAATATGTAGAAAATAGAGTGTCTAACCTAAGACCAAGATCTAGCAGCAGGGATCATAGTACCAATTACCCCTGAAAGAATAATGCATGTGATCTCAAAAAGCTTGTTAGAGTTGTCTATGAGAAGATATGAGGTGAAAAGGTAGCTGGGGTTTGGGGTAGAGATAGTTTCATTAGGACTTAGTAAGGTGAAAAGTGATTATACTTGTCCTTAAACAACTTGGGTTCAATGGTATACCAGGTGCTCTTGCAGTTAAATCTGGTGTGTTCTCTGATGTGAGCCAAGGACAGATAATAATATAATTTTGAGTGTGAAGTCTTTGAACTCTGGCTTTAAGAGATATTCTGTAAAATAAATTGGTCTGTAGGATGAACAAAGAGGCCTGAAAACTGCTGGTGAAGTGGCAGCCAGGTGATAGGTTAGATAGCTAACTGGTCTGAAAGAAACAGACCTCAGGTGACAGATTAGAATAATAAAATAAGATAGAAGCTGGAAGAACCAATGATTCATAACACTTTATTTAAAGAATGATGATAAAGTCTGGCACAAAGATCACGGGTTCATATATTTTCTCATTACCAGGCTTCATCTTTGAAGACCATAAATTTAGAGGTCAGTTATCTGAGACTTCAGCAGCCAGGCTGGCCTAAGGCTGGGGCGGTGAAATGGCACTAGGACAGGACATTTGCTCATTGGCTGAATCAATGAAAAGATTAATATGATTCTTTTGTTCTTGAGTGTTATTCTTGGGGGTAGCTTGGTAGCTTGTATTCCTCTCAGTAGTGAGTAGGCAGCAGTTTTTTGTGTTAATCTCACTGGACATCACTTCTGAGGGCACTGTTAAAGAGTTGGTTGTTGAGTATGCCACTTCAGTGTAGGAGTGATGACTTTATGTGGTCCCAGCAATGTCTTTTTTTAGGTTGACAGGAAAATTTGCATCAGCAGGGGAAATACTGGATTAAATACAAGGGGGTTTGAGCCCAAAAAACACAGCTAGGTGTCTGGCCCTCAGGGCTGATGACCTGCAAGCTGGACCAATTATGGTTCAATCCATATTTTGTATTTTGAGTCATATGAGGAAAATTGACATTCATGACAGATTTTTTAAACCCCAAGGCAATCTTTCAGGACAGTTGTGAAGATAAGATGGTTTATATTCAGCTTGGATGGTTCAAGGTTTGATTGTAGCTATGAAAAGTGTTGTCTAATAGGTGATTTAAATGTGAAAATTTTGAGAAAATATTTACGCAATGATATCACAACATATTATTAAACAATTCAGTTTACTTTATACTTGTTTCAAAAGAAGGAATGTATTAATAAAGCAGTGAACTGGGCCACCCAAGAGCCTAGAGAGTTTTAGGGTGCTGTTTTTTAAACCTGAATATTTGATTGTTAAGATGTTGAACTAGGATCCTTTTTTATGTGTTTGGTTAATGCCAAGGTCTGAATTTATGAGACTTGTTCATTTGGCTTGAGATCTTATCCCTTGGATTAGATAATGCTGGGATTCTAGTTGGATCCTGGTGGGGGTTGAGGGTTCATGGGTTGAGTTGTGGGCTCTGAAATATGGACATGCATTAATGCAGGGCTCTTTTTAAGCATGTTTGCCTGCCTGCATTAATTAATTAATTGAAGGTTTTAATTAGATGTAGACCTGTTTTTGATTGATCCTAGAATTTAGGAAGCCAGTGAGAGTGAGAGTGAGGGTTCTGGGCTGGGTTGCTGATGCCTGAGCTGGCAGAACAGGCCTGTCACAGATAATGACATCTAAACCGGAATCAACTGCCCCTGAAAAAAAGCACCCAAGCAGCTAGCCCCAAAAAACCCATGAAGAGTCTGGCTGATCTAAACCAAGCCATTGACAATAAATAGGTTGTGGCAAAGCATATGCAGATTTTTCTAATTTTTTCAAATGAGTCAAAAAGGCTTGAAAACCTCAAAAACAGATAATTTGGTGCTTTTTGGCACCAAAATCAATTTATGACATTTTTTTTTCAATAACTTCTGTAGGCTTGGTGACAAAAATTGAGGCCTGCCACATCATCACCAAATCCCAATTCTCATATTGACTTACAATTCTATAGAACTACTTCAGTAGTTCAATAAACACTATAACATTAAAACAAATCAAGCTTTAAAGTTTGAAGATCATTATCCCCCAAAGATGGAGTTCCTTCTTGTTATGTGCCTGTACAGTACCTCACAGCTTGTGGCTTTGATATTGTGGTTTCTGCGGCCTTCATGCTGATTTTGGATTCCCTTTAATTTTGAAATTGAAGAAATTGTGTGTTTAAAAAATTAAGCCACCATTTTTCAATTAATTTTATTCTTTTTTTATGCCCTAATTTTATTTGCCTGCATTGTCCCTCTGCCTCTGCCTCTTCTTGGAGTATTCAGTCTGCAAATTTCAACTTTACAATTTTTGTTAATTTCCAATTCTTTGATGATTTAATACAGTAGTTTAAAAGCTATGACACTGATAAGCAGTACCTTTTGGGAAAGCTTCAAATATGGGATTAGAAAAGAAGAGAAGTATCAAGCAATTTGGCTCCATTGTGATGTCTGCCCCCGCAGTTGTTTTACCAAACAGCACCTACAATTTCCTCACTAAGCACCTCCTTCCTGGTGAAATATGGTGCCATGACACAGCTGGGGTCTTGCCACCTTTAAAATCCTTGGTCAGACCTTACCCTTGTTCTTCAGTAAGGAAGGTCAAGACACCGCTCCCAGGCCCTGAAAATTTGTCAATCTGGCTCATGCCAACAGAACCGTCCCCCGTAGGATCCAAAATTGCCAGAAAACACAGGCGTAAACCTCCTACACAGATTCTGGAACATAAGGGTATTCCGCTGAGGACCAGGTCCCCTTTTCCCTGGAGCCTGGATACCAGAAGGTTGCAGAGACTGGGTTGTCTGTGGTTATCCCTGAAGGGCTATATGCAGAGGTCATCAAACCCTGGGGCTGTTCTTGCTTTGAGCCATGCATTGCACCGGGCATTGTTACCCCAGGCCAGCAGGAGATACACGCCCTCTTGGCTAACCTCACAAAGAAGACGCTTTTTATCAAGAAAGACCAAGTGGTAGGCTTCTTGCACTTCTACCCCACAGAGGAACTATCTGAGGTTAAGGGATTTGGTACATTCAAGGAAATGGGTATACCAGACAAACCTGGACCAGCAGTCTATCTGACTACCCCCTTAGCTGATCTTTCCTCCCTTGGTCCTGAGGAGCAAGCTCGGGCATCTTTGCTGTTCAAAAAGTACTGCTCAATCTTTACGGAAAGTAATCATAATCTGGGTTGTGCTGAAGGAGTAACCCATCACATTGATACGGGAACCACTCCTCCAATTGCATGCGCCCCATACAAAAATCAAAAGCAAACAAAGAAGTTGTCTCAGAAGAAGTCAGCAAACTACTGAAACAAGGCATGTTAGTTCCATCCAAAAGTCCTTGGGCATCCCCTATCCTGATTGTCAAGAAGAAAGATGGCTCTAACCAAGTTGTCATTGACTATCAACGCCTCAAAAAGGTCACCAAAAAAGGACTCATATCCCTTACTTTGCATATATGATGCATTAGACCGCCTCAGGGGTACCAAGTACTTCTCGCCATGGACCTGCTATAGGGCTACTGGCAGATTGAACTACCCCTGAAGAACAAGAAAAATGCGCCATCATAATCTCACAAGGACTATTCCAACCAACAAGGATGCTGCAAGGGCTGTGCAATGCTCCTGCAACCTTTCAGTGTGCAATGGATACCATCCTTGGCAACCTTAAGCTCTCCTGTGTCCTAGTATACTTGGACAACATCAATGTTTTCTCCAGGACCTTCACTGAGCATTTAGCTCACTTGGAAGAGGTTTTCAAGAGGCTAGCAGCCGCTAATCTTAAGATAAAGCTGTGCAAATGCCAGTTCTTCAAGGACCAGTTAGAATACCTGGGCTTTGTTATAGATAGTTACAGCCTGCGTCCCCAACCCGCAAAAACCAAAGCCATACCTAAGATGAAGCAACCTGTTGTAAACTAGATGGCATGTGTATAATGTCAAGGCTATAAGTGGAATTAATCCTGATAGTCAAGACTAAACTGGTTTTCATCCAAATCTGTCAGATCCAACGGGTTTGTAATTCTAATTGTATCTTGGACGTTACAATAGGTTGGCCGTACTATTACATCCAAGTTGGATCAGGTTCCGGAATTACTAGCAGCTTCTGTAATGGGCAGCTGCAAGCTGCAGCCACTCTAGGGTAATGACACCCACTCTTCTCTTTTGGATTGTCCAGATTGTCCTAAGATGGAAAGAATACAGATGCAAGAGCCTGGTGGATATCAGAAGATCATGTAATGTTCCTAACAATGGTGCAGGTGTTAATAACACTTCTGCATCCATTGTGCAGCCAGAATGGTATATAAACTTCCTTTCTTTCCAAATAAAAAACACTTTTCACATATTAATTCTTGCCTTTACTCAACTCAGTTGTTACCTATTAATTAAAGTTAAAGACTACAGAGTCATTAGACCTGTATTGATTTGTGTTTAGGCCTATTAATATACTCTACCAACAACAAAAGATGTCCACCAGGCCAATTCACAACATTTGGTGCTCACTCCTAGAATGTATTCTTCCAAACACATCAAACCTGCAGGACACTCCTACTGTGGTCCTGTTTCAGCCCAGGGAGGGAATGGTCCACTCTCTGCTTCTACTTTAGCCTACCTGTGAAGCATACTCCAGCAGACGCCAGAACTATCCTTCCTGGAGACCACCAACCAGGATGGTTCTCCCCAAAATCCCCAGGAGCTGCCTGTACTGAGCCAGTTCATGGGAGATGTGTAAAGACCTCCCTCCATTAAATGCTATCAAACCTTAAATTTGAATGTGGCAATCCCCAACCCTGTTAATGCCAATATTGTACCCTCCTCCCAAATTTTGGACTCTATCATCCAAGGAATGAATGAAAGAGCAGTACAAGATGGAGAAAACTTGGCCTGCCTGGCAATCCTGCCAGCATATGGACCCTCCATCAGGGAGAGATTCCAAACCTTGAGCCACATCACTCCAAACCAGCTCAAGAAGGAAATGAAGACAATTGACCAGATGAAGGAGTACCTATACTACTTTGTACACCCTGCTATCTTTCATAATTGTGTCCACCTTGCATGTAAGAGAGCTTCTGTATCAAGGGCAATTGATTGCAACCCCAACAGAACTACTTACAGACCTTGTAATCAAACCTCAGTTCAAACTTTGACCTGGTCAACTAACAGATTGCTGAGCCCCTATTCAGAAAACAGATGTCTTCCACCCAGTCCATGGAGATCATGGAACAATCCTTCCACAACTACATTCCCCAGGTGGTTCAACAAATCCTTAGAAATTATGGGTTGGATCCACATTGGATCTCTTTAGTAACTGGACATGTCAAAAGCTCCAGAGACCTCTTCCAGGCCATCGTACAGGAACTGGAAAAGATAACCACTGGTACTCCAGCAGACAAGACTGCCAGGGTTGACAACAGCATGCTCTATAAAGAGGTGATTGAACTCTTCAGTCACTTTCATCCTTGGAGAAAGACATGCAGGAACTCCAACAGGAGAATACCTTCTTGTAGGGGACCTACGCACTTTCCAGGCTCAATTAGCCAAAGGACTCAAGGATCTTAAGGGCCATCCATGTGGTCCCAAACATGACCACCAGATGAAAGCCGCCTTAAAGCAGGTCAACTGACCTTTGTTGAGACCACCTGTCCAACAGATCTAGGCTTAGAAGATGAGACAAGTGGATGGATTGATAAAAGAGAACCAAGTCATCAGAGAAGAGCTCAAGGACACTAGAGCCACGTCTCTTCACTCTCCAAGATCAGATTAATCTGCCTTGCTGCTTATCTACCAACCTCCCCGCCTAGAGGAAGGACTGTACATTTGAGGAGCCTAGGTTAATTAGTAGACTTTCCCCGGGTATCGTGGTCACTCCTCTGGCAATGAATCCTACCAGACATGATGAAGATAGATGCCGACTAGAGAAATGTCCCTAGGAACATCATGATGAGCTGAAGCAGTACTAGAGAGTGAAATGAGAACCCCCTGGCTACTCCTGAGCAAACCAGATTGTAGGAATGCCAGGATACCTCAGAAGCTAGGTATCAAGCTTCCAAGAAGTAACACTCTCCCATCAGACAATCATTCAACACAAGCACTTCTCTACTTCAAACCTGTCAATTTGCCAAGATTTGATAGGAAGTAATTAATGTCACCATGTTTTGAGATTGTACAAGAACACAATGTTTGGGGCTGATGAGGCAATGAAGAACTCTAACATCTTCAACTGACTAGATTCGCGCCCAAACCATCATCATGCCTAGACTCCCAGAACGGGATAGACCTTTGCCAATATCTCAAAGGCATTAATGGATGAGTTTGGCAGCAAAGAAGCCCTCAACAACTGGAAAATGGACTTTGTGGAGAGGAGCATCAACTGAAGAAGGCATGCAGGAGTTTACTGTTAGTTCTATCTAGAGGCCCAGACTTTGATCTCCCTGAAGGCTGTATACTTCATTAATGTTAAGTCTGCTCTGCTCAATGCAGTACAACCTAACAAAGAACCTCTCTCTTGCTCTGAAGTCTGGAATCTATGGAGCCCACAATGTCTCTGACCTGATTCACCACCTGCTCACATTCAAGGATGACTTTTGAAGTGCCTATGCCCTCTGGACCAAGAGCATTCCAAGAGAATAGAAACAAAGTCATCTTTCTCTGACAAGCCCTAAGGCTGGTGAAAGCTCTACCACTCAAGTAACAGCTGGTACCAATAGCAACCACACTTTGTATAAATTGTGGAAAACTAGGACACATGTCTTAGAATGCAAGCAACCAGCACCCAAGGTACACCACGTAGGAGCAGAGG